>CM076240.1:52309327-52335255 GCA_038380155.1 Pseudococcus jackbeardsleyi
TTATGAAATATTGTATCAAATGTTCAGTCATTTCCAAATGTCATACTATGGAAAATCTTCACCAGAAACATCAATCTCATCTCATCAATTTTTCGACGGAGATTATCAAATGCCTTTAATCTACTTCGATTGTTCAAAACAAAAAGAAACATTGGATAATGCAGGTGGACCCATAAATATACGAATAGATTTCACTTGTAACGCTAATATTCCAGCAAACACTACAGCTTATTGTGTAATTATTTACGATAGATTATTTTCTTATTACGCTTTGAATGGAAATGTGAAACAAGTATTGTAATAAAGAAATAATACACCACTTTTTTTCAAATAAATGTTTTATTTATTCAAAATATTACAATTATGATATTCTTAATATTAATCTGTGTCGGTAAAGTAATCTGAATCATTGGTAGATTCATCTTCACTCATAGATGAGGAAGAATCTGAGGATGTTGCATAACGTAAAGAAGGGTAAAAACTTTCGTACTTGGCTATTTTTGCACTTTCCAGAAAATCAGAGTTGTAACATCGTCCACACAAACAAGATTCTGCCTCTGAGTAATATGTTTTGATAAAACAGAAACTAAAATATTTCTCATTTGGTAATATTTTAAATTCTCCGCCCTCATATTTATATTTTCTCGAACAAGAAATGGAACGCACTCGACTTGTTTTAAACTCTTCGTCCAGGAAATATACGTATATTTGCGGTGAAAAATCAGATTTTCCGTCCCAGTATGGCTCTGGTGTATAAGAGGAACTAACTTCAGTGTCATCTAATTTTCCTTTTTCTTTAGCTTTACATTTTTCATCCGGATTTGTGTACTTGGAAACATCAGCGTCGAACTCCACTTTCTTGTGTGGGAATTTATAAGGTGGTTGATGACATGATCCGCAAAGGCAGTGAGCAAAATCTGGTTCAAAAGTTTTTGAAAAACACAATCTGACATATTTTTCATCGTCGTTAAACTTTACAACACCCGAAATACAATTTTCATCGTTATTTTTCATACAAGCAACTCGAGTAATCTTATTATATTTGTTCAAAAAATAAACGTTAAACGTTAATTTACACTTGGTAGACGTCATGGTTACTGATGAAATAGTTATTGTAAAATCCTACTCATTTATACATTTTTTTTTGAGACTACTCCCCACCATAACCAACTGGTACTACAACTCTGTGCAAAACAAGAAAAGTAATAATTTTCATGACAAAAAAATTGAGGTATAAAAAATGACCAGATTTTATTTATTCATTAATTGGATGATCTAAAATCTGTTAAATCATATAAATATTGGACTAAGTCGTCATATTCTTCATCTTCATCTGCAGCGATATCAAATAATTCTTGAAACTCCTCTTTTGTAGGTATAATAGTTTGTCTGCGTAGAAATGGATGAGGTAAATGTTGCATTATAACCTTAGCTTCATCCTCTGTGATATTGTACGATAATAACTGGAAATAATCAGCATCTCCGTAAGATATATCCTTATTTATACATCTTTGTAATTCTTCAAACTGGTTCTTCTTCACATAAGATTGTTTGTATGGTAATAAATACATATATGCGCTGATTCGATCTGTCGTTTGTCTCCATAATAAAAAATAACACACTTTATCCATGATAAAATATTCACTTGGAAATTGTAAGAAAATAAAATTATTCTTCACTTTGAAAAAAATTCACAAAACATCAATTACACTTGGTAAGTATACTTTGACAACTGATGAAGCAATTAAAGTAATGAAACAAACATTTATACCTTTTATAAATCCCCTCCTTAATCAAACTAGTAACCCATTCATCATGATTAACAAAAAAAGAGAGAATTCTAGTGATCAAAATATGAACTAATTAATAATAAAAAGTAGATAGCTTCTCTAGTGATTAAATTAGGAACTAAGAATGTTGTCAGAGAATTACCAGGTGCAAAAATTTCAAATTTTGGCGGGAAAATTATTTTTCAAATTTTAGCGGGAAAATTTTTTTTTGAGCTTCGAACGAGTGACGTTTTTGCCAGCATGATTGATGACGTCATGGAATTTGATGACGTCACTGATTCGATGACGTCACTAGGTCAATGACGTCACAGAACTGATGACGTCACTGAATTTATGACGTCACACGGTTTACCAGAAAAAAAAGTACCCAGAATATGTATTCCTATACTACTTCTAATGCTCCAAAATTTTTCGTAAAAAAAACCATTCGATTCGTCTCGGCGAGAGGATTCCAAAAATGTGGTCGTTTTTGCATTTTGGGTGATTTTCGAAAAAGTTGCCTGAATTTTTCCTCAAAAATCTACCCTTCACAGCAAAAAACCAACTTCCACCCAAATGCTCGAAATGCGATGGTAAAAAAACCATTCCACAGTGCTTGACGAGAGGTTTCCGAAAATGTATTAGTTTTTGCATTTTGAGCAATTCCCGACCGAGTAACCACCATTTTTCTCAATCTGCAATTTGCGAAAACCAATATTATCTCTCACCCAAATGCTCGAAATTGAATGATTAAAAAACCATTCCACAGTGCTTGAGGAGAGGATTCCGAAAATGTATTAGTTTTTGCATTTTGGGTGATTTTCGAAAAAGTTACCAGAATTTTTGTGCGCGTGGTCTTCCCCATAAATCTACCCTTCACAGCAAAAAACCAACTTCTACCCGAATGCTCGAAATGGGATGGAAAAAAACCATTCGTTTGTTCATGACGAGAGGATTCCAAAAATGTATTAGTTTTTGTATTTTGAGCAATTTTTGGCCGAGTTACGGGCATTTTTCTGCGGCGCCGACCATCCATCAATCGGCCGCGCCGGAAGAAAAGTCAACTTTCGTTCTAATGCTCCAAAATTTTTCGTAAAGAAACCATTCGATTCGTCTCGGCGAGAGGATTCCAAAATGGTTGTCGTTTTTTTTTTTTTCCGGATTTACGAATAAGTTGCCTGAATTTTTCCTCAAAAATCTACCCTTCACAGCAAAAAACCAACTTCCACCCAAATGCTCGAAATGCGATGGTAAAAACCATTCCACAGTGCTTGACGAGAGGTTTCCGAAAATGTATTAGTTTTTGCATTTTGAGCAATTCCCGACCGAGTAACCAGCATTTTTCTCAATCTGCAATTTGCGAAAACCAATATTATCTCTCACCCAAATGCTCGAAATTGAATGATGAAAAAACCATTCCACAGTGCTTGAGGAGAGGATTCCGAAAATGTATTAGTTTTTGCATTTTGGGTGATTTTCGAAAAAGGTACCAGAATTTTTGTGCGCGTGGTCTTCCCCATAAATCTACCCTTCACAGCAAAAAACCAACTTCTACACGAATGCTCACAAATGGGATGGTAAAAACCATTCGTTTGTTCATGACGAGAGGATTCCAAAAATGTATTAGTTTTTGCATTTTGAGCAATTTTTGGCCGAGTTACGGGCGTTTTCCTCCATCAAATATCCGGGCAGCAAAAAAGCTATCTCCCGTCCAAATGCTCGAAATGGGATGGTAAAACCATTCGTTTGTTCATGACGAGAGGATTCCAAAAATGTATTAGTTTTTGTATTTTGAGCAATTTTTGGCCGAGTTACGGGCATTTTTCTGCGGCGCCGACCATCCATCAATCGGCCGCGCCGGAAGAAAAGTCAACTTTCGTTCTAATGCTCCAAAATTTTTCGTAAAACCATTCGATTCGTCTCGGCGAGAGGATTCCAAAATGTGGTCGTTTTTGCATTTTGGGTGATTTTCGAAAAAGTTGCCTGAATTTTTCCTCAAAAATCTACCCTTCACAGCAAAAAACCAACTTCCACCCAAATGCTCGAAATGCGATGGTAAAAAAACAATTCCACAGTGCTTGACGAGAGGTTTCCGAAAATGTATTAGTTTTTGCATTTTGAGCAATTCCCGACCGAGTAACCAACATTTTTCTCAATCTGCAATTTGCGAAAACCAATATTATCTCTCACCCAAATGCTCGAAATTGAATGATGAAAAAACCATTCCACAGTGCTTGAGGAGAGGATTCCGAAAATGTATTAGTTTTTGCATTTTGGGTGATTTTCGAAAAAGTTACCAGAATTTTTGTGCGCGAGGTCTTCCCCATAAATCTACCCTTCACAGCAAAAAACCAACTTCTACACGAATGCTCACAAATGGGATGGTAAAACCATTCGTTTGTTCATGACGAGAGGATTCCAAAAATGTATTAGTTTTTGCATTTTGAGCAATTTTTGGCCGAGTTACGGGCGTTTTCCTCCATCAAATATCCGGGCAGCAAAAAAGCTATCTCCCGTCCAAATGCTCGAAATGGGATGGTAAAAAAACCATTCGTTTGTTCATGACGAGAGGATTCCAAAAATGTATTAGTTTTTGTATTTTGAGCAATTTTTGGCCGAGTTACGGGCATTTTTCTGCGGCGCCGACCATCCATCAATCGGCCGCGCCGGAAGAAAAGTCAACTTTCGTTCTAATGCTCCAAAATTTTTCGTAAAGAAACCATTCGATTCGTCTCGGCGAGAGGATTCCAAAAATGTGGTCGTTTTTGCATTTTGGGTGATTTTCGAAAAAGTTGCCTGAATTTTTCCTCAAAAATCTACCCTTCACAGCAAAAAACCAACTTCCACCCAAATGCTCGAAATGCGAGTGGTAAAAAACCATTCCACAGTGCTTGACGAGAGGTTTCCGAAAATGTATTAGTTTTTGCATTTTGAGCAATTCCCGACCGAGTAACCAGCATTTTTCTCAATCTGCAATTTGCGAAAACCAATATTATCTCTCACCCAAATGCTCGAAATTGAATGATGAAAAAACCATTCCACAGTGCTTGAGGAGAGGATTCCGAAAATGTATTAGTTTTTGCATTTTGGGTGATTTTCGAAAAAGGTACCAGAATTTTTGTGCGCGTGGTCTTCCCCATAAATCTACCCTTCACAGCAAAAAACCAACTTCTACACGAATGCTCACAAATGGGATGGTAAAAAAACCATTCGTTTGTTCATGACGAGAGGATTCCAAAAATGTATTAGTTTTTGCATTTTGAGCAATTTTTGGCCGAGTTACGGGCGTTTTCCTCCATCAAATATCCGGGCAGCAAAAAAGCTATCTCCCGTCCAAATGCTCGAAATGGGATGGTAAAATAACCATTCGTTTGTTCATGACGAGAGGATTCCAAAAATGTATTAGTTTTTGTATTTTGAGCAATTTTTGGCCGAGTTACGGGCATTTTTCTGCGGCGCCGACCATCCATCAATCGGCCGCGCCGGAAGAAAAGTCAACTTTCGTTCTAATGCTCCAAAATTTTTCGTAAAAAAACCATTCGATTCGTCTCGGCAAGAGGATTCCAAAAATGTGGTCGTTTTTGCATTTTGGGTGATTTTCGAAAAAGTTGCCTGAATTTTTCCTCAAAAATCTAACCTTCACAGCCCAAAACCCACCTCCACCCAAATGCTCGAAATGCGATGGTAAAAACCATTCCACAGTGCTTGACGAGAGGTTTCCGAAAATGTATTAGTTTTTGCATTTTGAGCAATTCCCGACCGAGTAACCAGCATTTTTCTCAATCTGCAATTTGCGAAAACCAATATTATCTCTCACCCAAATGCTCGAAATTGAATGATGAAAAAACCATTCCACAGTGCTTGAGGAGAGGATTCCGAAAATGTATTAGTTTTTGCATTTTGGGTGATTTTCGAAAATGTTACCAGAATTTTTGTGCGCGAGGTCTTCCCCATAAATCTACCCTTCACAGCAAAAAATCAACTTCTACACGAATGCTCGAAATGGGATGGTAAAAAAACCATTCGTTTGTTCATGACGAGAGGATTCCAAAAATGTATTAGTTTTTGTATTTTGAGCAATTTTTGGCCGAGTTACGGGCATTTTTCTGCGGCGCCGACCATCCATCAATCGGCCGCGCCGGAAGAAAAGTCAACTTTCGTTCTAATGCTCCAAAATTTTTCGTAAAAACCATTCGATTCGTCTCGGCGAGAGGATTCCAAAAATGTGGTCGTTTTTGCATTTTGGGTGATTTTCGAAAAAGTTGCCTGAATTTTTCCTCAAAAATCTACCCTTCACAGCAAAAAACCAACTTCCACCCAAATGCTCGAAATGCGATGGTAAAAAAACCATTCCACAGTGCTTGACGAGAGGTTTCCGAAAATGTATTAGTTTTTGCATTTTGAGCAATTCCCGACCGAGTAACCAGCATTTTTCTCAATCTGCAATTTGCGAAAACCAATATTATCTCTCACCCAAATGCTCGAAATTGAATGATGAAAAAACCATTCCACAGTGCTTGAGGAGAGGATTCCGAAAATGTATTAGTTTTTGCATTTTGGGTGATTTTCGAAAAAGTTACCAGAATTTTTGTGCGCGAGGTCTTCCCCATAAATCTACCCTTCACAGCAAAAAACCAACTTCTACACGAATGCTCACAAATGGGATGGTAAAAAAACCATTCGTTTGTTCATGACGAGAGGATTCCAAAAATGTATTAGTTTTTGTATTTTGAGCAATTTTTGGCCGAGTTACGGGCATTTTTCTGCGGCGCCGACCATCCATCAATCGGCCGCGCTGGAAGAAAAGTCAACTTTCGTTCTAATGCTCCAAAATTTTTCGTAAAAAAACCATTCGATTCGTCTCGGCGAGAGGATTCCAAAAATGTGGTCGTTTTTGCATTTTGGGTGATTTTCGAAAAAGTTGCCTGAATTTTTCCTCAAAAATCTACCCTTCACAGCAAAAAACCAACTTCCACCCAAATGCTCGAAATGCGATGGTAAAAAAACCATTCCACAGTGCTTGACGAGAGGTTTCCGAAAATGTATTAGTTTTTGCATTTTGAGCAATTCCCGACCGAGTAACCAGCATTTTTCTCAATCTGCAATTTGCGAAAACCAATATTATCTCTCACCCAAATGCTCGAAATTGAATGATGAAAAAACCATTCCACAGTGCTTGAGGAGAGGATTCCGAAAATGTATTAGTTTTTGCATTTTGGGTGATTTTCGAAAAAGTTACCAGAATTTTTGTGCGCGAGGTCTTCCCCATAAATCTACCCTTCACAGCAAAAAACCAACTTCTACACGAATGCTCACAAATGGGATGGTAAAAACACCATTCGTTTGTTCATGACGAGAGGATTCCAAAAATGTATTAGTTTTTGCATTTTGAGCAATTTTTGGCCGAGTTACGGGCGTTTTCCTCCATCAAATATCCGGGCAGCAAAAAGCTATCTCCCGTCCAAATGCTCGAAATGGGATGGTAAAAAACCATTCGTTTGTTCATGACGAGAGGATTCCAAAAATGTATTAGTTTTTGTATTTTGAGCAATTTTTGGCCGAGTTACGGGCATTTTCTGCGGCGCCGACCATCCATCAATCGGCCGCGCCGGAAGAAAAGTCAAATTTCGTTCTAATGCTCCAAAATTTTTCGTAAAGAAACCATTCGATTCGTCTCGGCGAGAGGATTCCAAAAATGTGGTCGTTTTTGCATTTTGGGTGATTTTCGAAAAAGTTTCCTGAATTTTTACTCAAAAATATTACCTTAACAGCACAAAACCCACTTCCACCCAAATGCTCGAAATGCGATGGTAAAAAAACCATTCCACAGTGCTTGACGAGAGGTTTCCGAAAATGTATTAGTTTTTGCATTTTGAGCAATTCCCGACCGAGTAACCAGCATTTTTCTCAATCTGCAATTTGCGAAAACCAATATTATCTCTCACCCAAATGCTCGAAATTGAATGATGAAAAAACCATTCCACAGTGCTTGAGGAGAGGATTCCGAAAATGTATTAGTTTTTGCATTTTGGGTGATTTTCGAAAAAGGTACCAGAATTTTTGTGCGCGTGGTCTTCCCCATAAATCTACCCTTCACAGCAAAAAACCAACTTCTACACGAATGCTCACAAATGGGATGGTAAAAAAACCATTCGTTTGTTCATGACGAGAGGATTCCAAAAATGTATTAGTTTTTGCATTTTGAGCAATTTTTGGCCGAGTTACGGGCGTTTTCCTCCATCAAATATCCGGGCAGCAAAAGCTATCTCCCGTCCAAATGCTCGAAATGGGATGGTAAAAACCATTCGTTTGTTCATGACGAGAGGATTCCAAAAATGTATTAGTTTTTGTATTTTGAGCAATTTTTGGCCGAGTTACGGGCATTTTCTGCGGCGCCGACCATCCATCAATCGGCCGCGCCGGAAGAAAAGTCAACTTTCGTTCTAATGCTCCAAAATTTTTCGTAAAACCATTCGATTCGTCTCGGCAAGAGGATTCCAAAAATGTGGTCGTTTTTGCATTTTGGGTGATTTTCGAAAAAGTTGCCTGAATTTTTCCTCAAAAATCTACCCTTCACAGCAAAAAACCAACTTCCACCCAAATGCTCGAAATGCGATGGTAAAAAAACCATTCCACAGTGCTTGACGAGAGGTTTCCGAAAATGTATTAGTTTTTGCATTTTGAGCAATTCCCGACCGAGTAACCAGCATTTTTCTCAATCTGCAATTTGCGAAAACCAATATTATCTCTCACCCAAATGCTCGAAATTGAATGATGAAAAAACCATTCCACAGTGCTTGAGGAGAGGATTCCGAAAATGTATTAGTTTTTGCATTTTGGGTGATTTTCGAAAATGTTACCAGAATTTTTGTGCGCGAGGTCTTCCCCATAAATCTACCCTTCACAGCAAAAAATCAACTTCTACACGAATGCTCGAAATGGGATGGTAAAAAACCATTCGTTTGTTCATGACGAGAGGATTCCAAAAATGTATTAGTTTTTGTATTTTGAGCAATTTTTGGCCGAGTTACGGGCATTTTTCTGCGGCGCCGACCATCCATCAATCGGCCGCGCCGGAAGAAAAGTCAACTTTCGTTCTAATGCTCCAAAATTTTTCGTAAAAAAACCATTCGATTCGTCTCGGCGAGAGGATTCCAAAAATGTGGTCGTTTTTGCATTTTGGGTGATTTTCGAAAAAGTTGCCTGAATTTTTCCTCAAAAATCTACCCTTCACACACAAAAACCCACTTCCACCCAAATGCTCGAAATGCGATGGTAAAAACCAGTCCACAGTGCTTGACGAGAGGTTTCCGAAAATGTATTAGTTTTTGCATTTTGAGCAATTCCCGACCGAGTAACCAGCATTTTTCTCAATCTGCAATTTGCGAAAACCAATATTATCTCTCACCCAAATGCTCGAAATTGAATGATGAAAAACCATTCCACAGTGCTTGAGGAGAGGATTCCGAAAATGTATTAGTTTTTGCATTTTGGGTGATTTTCGAAAAAGTTACCAGAATTTTTGTGCGCGAGGTCTTCCCCATAAATCTACCCTTCACAGCAAAAAACCAACTTCTACACGAATGCTCACAAATGGGATGGTAAAAAAACCATTCGTTTGTTCATGACGAGAGGATTCCAACAATGTATTAGTTTTTGTATTTTGAGCAATTTTTGGCCGAGTTACGGGCATTTTTCTGCGGCGCCGACCATCCATCAATCGGCCGCGCTGGAAGAAAAGTCAACTTTCGTTCTAATGCTCCAAAATTTTTCGTAAAAAAACCATTCGATTCGTCTCGGCGAGAGGATTCCAAAAATGTGGTCGTTTTTGCATTTTGGGTGATTTTCGAAAAAGTTGCCTGAATTTTTCCTCAAAAATCTACCCTTCACAGCAAAAAACCAACATCCACCCAAATGCTCGAAATTCGATGGTAAAAAAACCATTCCACAGTGCTTGACGAGAGGTTTCCGAAAATGTATTAGTTTTTGCATTTTGAGCAATTCCCGACCGAGTAACCAGCATTTTTCTCAATCTGCAATTTGCGAAAACCAATATTATCTCTCACCCAAATGCTCGAAATTGAATGATGAAAAAACCATTCCACAGTGCTTGAGGAGAGGATTCCGAAAATGTATTAGTTTTGTTAAAAATAGAGGTCTGCAGGGCAACTACTTTAACATTCCTGCATGAGCAGGGAATATTACAAACTGTTACACTTGTAATAACCAAATTCACAGAAAGACACAAATTAACTGAAAATGACTGTTTAATGACACTTTAACTTGAAATTGACAAATTAACAGAAATAAGATAATTCGCGAGGCGAATTATCGGCACTTTATACGAACTGACAAATTAGCAGAAAAGAACAATTTAACATTGGGCACGAGCGGTTGCTCGTGGCCGAGACGCTAACAACAAGACCAATTACACACGTAATTAACTTACTGCTACTGATTCCGATCGCGGTACTCGGACGTCCAAGTACCGGCTCGGAGCGTCGTAATACTCGATGCACCCAGTGTAGCCACACGATATAGGTAAAGGCGAGGTGGTAGCCAAATTTACCTATAACATTTGCCCCCCCGGCTTCACAAAGGCAGCAATGCTAACCGAGGGAAGGCGAGCGTTATAAATAAACTTGACGGCACCGCCCCTACCTGCCCCATCGTACTTTCCTAGGGGAGGAGGCTGCACTGGGTGAAGTCAGTCACGACACTCCAAGCAGGTGCATGGAGGGGAACTAACCTCACCCTCAAATTATCAAGAGTTCATTGAACTTTGAACTCGACGGTATGGTTCAAAACCATACGATATCTTTGAAGATATCAGGTAAAACGATCACACGATCGAATTACGATTACAAAGAGCGCCTTTGCGCTTGCACCTCGTAACAGTCGTAATAAATACTCGGCCACGAGACACAAAAAGAAAAAAAATTGTAGACGGAGATCATCTCAACGTCTTTGCCCATAACTAGGAAGAAAAGAAAAAAAAAATTTTTAGAAGAACTGTGTCCAAGGCGACGTCGCTTTGGGCAACAGTTACCATAGTTCGAAAAGTGTGGCACAATTTGTCAATTCGTATGTTTCGAAGTTCGAAATGCAAAAAAATAGGGAAAACATGAACAGACAAATGTCAAAAATGCATGAAAGTACAGTCATAGATGCATGAAAATTCGAATGCATGAAAAAAAATACGTTCTTAAAATTAAATAAAAAATTGTTGAAGGTGAACAATTTCAACAGTTATATGCGTTTTCTTATGAACTAGTGCAATCTTATAGATGTAAATATAAAAAAATGAACACATAAAAACAGGAAAAATAGCGTCGACGTCGATGTTGGTTTCCTTTGAACTAATCGTGGTCCATGAATCGTGTCGGCAATCGGGAACCATACGTATTCGATTATAACATAATATATACAAAATAGACAAAACAACAACGAAAGAAAAGAAAAAAAAAATGCAAAGTTCTTGTACAGTATAAAGTAATAAAACAAGAACAAAATGTTGAATACAAAAAATATACAAATTCAAGAAAAAAAATATACATAGAAAATGACATCCGTCGAGAATGTGTCATTTTCCAAAATAATGTGAAATCTCTGGCGAAAATAGAAAAAATATACCGGTCGAAATAAACGTGATATCGACGCGCGAAAGAAAAAAAAATAAGTATCGAAAATTATTGCTCGATGACGTCATCGAGCAGTACGAGCGGCTTACAGTTCCATGTCGTCGTTATCATTGCCGTCTCGAAAATTCGCGTCCAAGTCAATATTCAGACAGTCGTCGCCTTCCGATTCGCTCTCCTCCATCTCTGCAATCGGGTTGAGTCCAGCAGCCTGGACAGCGTTCTGCCCCGGCAGACGATCAACTGATTGTACAGAGGTGGAGGGAGTGGTGGAGCAGCTCGACGTCGAGCTGCTCGCACCATCTGTTGACGACGACGGTCCGGCTTGCGGAATCGCCGGAATGACCGGTTGCGCGACGTTTTGAGCGGGTACGGCCAGCGGCTCCGCCGGTCGCACCGCTCTTTGCGGCGGGAACTGTAGGCTGCGCGTAGTGTGGATATAGTCCAACTGGGCCCCTTCCTGCGCCTGTAAGAGCGCTGACGTCAGCGCCTTACAGGTACCGAAGGGGATGGTCACACGGCCTCCATCAATCTCGGCGCGTCGCCAGTTGATGTCGGGGTGGTGGTTGAAGTCCACCACCGTGAATGACCAATTGGGATCCTGTCCCAAGCTAGCACGCAAAAATGAAATAAACATAACGCGTATTTCGGGCAGGGGACTGGGCTGTGCTGGGGTCAGCATGATCAGTTCCTGCAAGCCCGCCGCGCGGGCTTCGGTAATCGTAGTTTCGAAACGCTGCGTCACGGATATGAAGTGAGCGTGTCTATTGGTATCGTTCAGTAAATCCGCGCTACCCGCCGAATATATAATACGGCGCGGCGCCGTCCCGGATTGGCGTACCGCTTGACGCAGCGCGTCAACCGGCAACACCGGACTATAATACGGGTGCGAATCGAGATCATGGCATCGGTGCCTTAGTACTGCGCGGATCAGATTCCATAGGAACTGATCCCCGAAGAGTACATACGATCCTAGTACAATTACTGGATAATTATTCCAGCTCGCGATCGTAAATGTCGAACTGATGGTCTGCGCTGTCGGCAGCATGGGACCATACCAACTCGGCGTCGCGATGTCGCGGGACACTACCGGCGTCGGTAGGCCCGCGAAACGCGGCGCCGGTGGCTGGTTCCTTCCCGGATTGGCGGACGCCGAGCGCGCGCGCGCTGGACGTACCGCCGGTCGGTTCTGCACAGCACGGTTGGCGGATCTCGAGCGGTTTGTCGGTGGCGCACGGCCCCGCCGTGCGGGGGAGCGTGACGCCGATCGGTTTCGACGGGGTTGCGGCGCATCCTGCCGTGCAGGATGTGGGTCCCTATTTCGCGGCGGATGTTCGTATCGGGGCGCGTTCTGCGCGAATTCGGCGTGTGGAGCAACTGGTTGCACCAGAGGAGATCGATTCGCGGCGGCAGCGTCTTCTGGCATACGCCAGAATATCTGTCGCAGTTGGCCGGATGCCGCAGCCGCGGCATCCTGCGCCAATACTGCGCGTGGTACGCCGGCACGTGCTGCCTGTTGGATGGCGATATCCAACTGCGGTCGCGGTTGGTTCGGCGGGAGTACGTTATTCGGCGCCGGTTCGCGCTCGCGAGCCGGTAACCGAAGAGATTGCACGTATCGGTTAAGTTCGATATGGCCCGCCGCGCGGGCTTGTACAAAATCGTCGAGATTAAAACGTGGCACTATATGGTTGAACGCGCGCGTGACGTCGACTAATGTAGTATTTACTGCGGTTACTTGATCCCGCAGGATATTGTTCGCCGCTGATTGGTCCAATGCCTGCGATCGCAGGACTTGGTTTTCCTCCAGTACCGCCGCCTGCAGCGCGGGCGGGGGTACCGGTCCAACCAGAGGTATCGTTTCTGCCATCCGAGCAGCAGGGATTAACGCGTCGCAAAGCGGACAGTGGAAGCAGTCAGGAACGTATGAATTTTGAGGACGAGGCGGGTTCCTCATCCTGGCTTCCCTGAGCTCCTGTTCCACCCCCGCGCGCGCGCACGGGGGATGAAACGCATGGCCGCATGACCAATATACATATATTGGCATCCCCGGGGGATACCGACTGGAGCCTGATGGTTCTGCTGACGGCTCGGCGAGGTTTCGACGACACCAGGAACATAAAATAATTTCCGGCATTTCTGTAAAAAAGCACGAAATAGATCGTCAAGAGCACGGTTTAGATTATTGAGTCAATAATCTGGCGGTCATAATCGGGCCGCCGGTGTGCGCATTCGTTACGCGTGTGCTAAAATCTAAACTGGCGCACTCGCACCAGTTTGCCGGATGGTCTTTTATGTCAAATTCGTCGTCGCTAAGCGGAAAATCCGTTAGCGAAGACACATCAGATCGGAGATCATCGACGTCGATGATCTCATACATTTCTAAAAATAAGTCGGGCGTCGGCGGCCGCACTTGCGGTCGCTTCGGCTGTGTATATTCCGCCAGCGACGGAATATATGTAGATACGACTGTGTTTGGCGGCTTCTCGAATTTCTCCGCCTGTATCAGGCGATCGAGAAGCGGTTCAGACGTATGCAATAATTGAAATTGCTGGTCTGAATTCTCCTTGGGATTGTCTGAAAGCATAGCTGCAAAAAATAAAGAAACGATATACGACTTCGTATACGTTAAATGCTACGTTTCAACAACCCAAGAAAGCATCGAAAGCAAAATTGCGATGAAAAGAATCGATAAGAGATAAGGTTGAGTCTCGGCCGGTTGTTTTGACTAAGTTCATCAGCGTGCTTCGCAAAGCATTGCCGATGTACCGAATTCTTTCGTCGACCTTCGACGAGCGGCGTTGTCAACGTTATCTCGTCGTCAATTCGGTTCATGCAATTTTGCCAACCTATCTACCAAATACCAGTCGAAACTACATCGAACTACATCTAAATACGAAGCGAGGTTTAAAAACTACAGCAAAATACTAAAATAGTTGTATTTAAATCGACTTCGATCTAAATAGGTAGGTACCTATTTGTTTTCGCACGTGCGAAAACCTGTATTCAATTTCACTCGAAATTGAATAAGAAGAAACGATATCGAATTTGCAGTGCAAATTCATGAATTCGTTTATAGATAGGTATTAAAAATAGGTAAAATTATGAGTATTATACCAGAAAGCAGGAATACCTACTTTCCTGGTATCGATCAGGTACCTATTTGACTAGAAATACTAAAAAAATCATATTGCGCGTCGCAATATTTTCCTGAATTTCTCTCTTTTTTATTTGATGTAATACAGAAATACATCGCGACCATGAGCGACTCGTTCATTTTCATGATGTATTTTGAACAGCAAATGTCAAGTTACCAATAAATCTGCCTGCAGATTTATCCGTACGTTGACAAGAGAGAAATTGATATACAAAAAATCGATTAGTATTTCTTAAATACGTAGGCAGTGAAAGTTAGAGAAAAAAATATTTTCGTCGTACGAAAATTTATCCTATATTTAATGTAAATGATTCAAACATGTTTGGGAAATATTGAAAAATATTGAGTAGGTCGTACCTATTCATTTCTCGACGTCGAGAAATAAATACAATATTTCACCACACATATTTTAGTAAATATCTATGAATGTGACGGCATTCACAGTGTTTTATTTGAATTCTTACATTAAGAGATAGGTAAAATAATTTGCAGCGAAAATTATTAAGAAATGAATACGAATTGGTTTTCGACTTCGAAAACCACCGTACCCATTTTCAAAAATTCTTTACGTTGAAGTTCATTAATTTTGCACGTGCGAAATTAACTGAATTTCATCTAATACTGATACAAGGTAATTGAGGGCTAAAATGTATTTTAAAGCTAAAGAAGAGAAAGAAAAAAAATGTTCGATCGAAATATTCGAGAAAAAGAAAGGAGTAGGTCGTACCTACTCGTCAAGAATATTTTCGATCGAATGTGTTTATTATGGGTAGCTGTGAATTCAGCCGTGCTGGTTCATTTTTACCCATAATAAATTATCCGTTTGTATTTTACAGCTACGAGTAATAAAATCTACAAAAAAAATATCCATCCATTCTTGCAGCGCAACAGTGGACTGGATTTCTAAAATTAAACACGTTATCGGCTACGGACGACCGTCGTTCGTATCGATAAGGTTTTGCAGCGTAACACTAGACAATAGATTTTCAAAAAGAAACGTGTTTTCGGCAGTGCCGAAACCAAATGGGTATACGGACCCGTATACCGTGCGTTTCAACTGCGTAGCGTTAGGTAGGTAAAGTTAGTAGGTATACGATTGCATCATACTGGCGTCAGTATGGTGCCGAATTCGTACACTCGATTAAAGCTATTTTTACCATATTTTCGTACTTGAAAATGCCGTGCATTTTCGTGTATCGAAACCTTATATTTTATACATACATATGAAGTGAAATGAATGAATATTCTTCAAGAAAATTCGGCGACATGCTGCAGCGCGGCATGGCAACGGCTTTTCAATGAAGTTGAACTGTATTTATTAGTCGAATCCAATATTTGAATCGTGCACGGCAGATTCGCATATTGAATTTTCTAATTCGCAAACACAGTATTCACAAATATATAGTCACATGTATTTTTAATACTAATAAGCGTAAAAATGCAGGTACATTTGATACTGATGAATTTTAATACACGACGTCGTGTATTAAATCTATCATTTTCCTGAAAATCACATACATTTATACACATATTTCAGCCATATCGCTCACGGATTCATAGCTTTTTCGCGTCGAAAAAGTATGAAATACTAAATATTGTATTCCACCTTCGAGTAACGACTTTCGTTACTCGGTTGTAAATGTAATAAATACGTTGAGGTGGGCGATAAACAAAATGAATTCGATGCTGAAAATGTTTTCTTGTCTCCACTCGATCTTTCGAGTGGAGATTGTTTCAGAATCGTTGGAATTCGACGTCGAATTCCAACTTCCTATTTTAATATCGAATGAGATATTAACTGTTAATACCCAAGGATGGGTATACGTATTGTATCCATTACCATAATCAAATCTACAAAGCATATTTAGTAAGGAAAATGAACTCACCGAATATTCTATAGCAACGTAGATTCAGTATAGATGCGAAAAATATTCCGACGTCGGAATGTATCAATTGGATAAACGGAAAAGTTTCGAACTTCGAAACCGATTATTATATTATAAAATCTTTACCGAGGTAATAGGATTTATGCAAATACTTAAAAACAAATATTTCGCACTCGCGAGATATTAAAGTTCAATACATCAAAATAAAGTTAAAACAGCACAAAAAAAATACGCAGAGTTCAATGCGAAAAGAAAAGCAGACAAGCAAAAGCTATATACGCAAACATTGACATGAGATCTGTCAATCAAAACGAGAAAATTAATAATGGTTGGTACGTTACCAACCGGTCGCCTTTGCGTATCAATCGCCAGGAGATAGCAGTGCTACCCTCCTGGAGTGCGAAAAAACGTTTATTGATTGCCAACCTACGTATTGAAGATTATGAATTCGCAAGTGCAAATTCATCTTCGCTTTCCGAGTCTGAAATTAAAATTTCCGTGAAATTTTGTTTTTCCGACTCTGGAATAAAATTCATCATCGCGATCAGCAATGATTTTTTATTCTTCCGCGTAATATTACGCGGCGGGTTGGCAGCGGCAGTTGATTGAAGATTTTTATTTGAACGTAGCGACTTCGCCCGTTCGTTGGTGACGTTCGGTGTTGGCTGTTCGTTCAGCTCGTTGGATTTCACCGTGACGTCACTGGACGGATTATTTCTCGTTACCGCCGACGTCGGCGGTGCGGAGGTACTTGCCTTTGATCGCAGCGTCATGTTCGATATATTAATCGGCGGTGCCGATTTTTCTTTGCTGTTTGACGCTGCTTGCGCGGCGCGGCGTGCTGCACGTTCGTCGTGCAGTTTTTTCGCAGCATCGCGTGCGATTTTTTCCGCTGTAATTTTCACCGGCCTGCGAAATTGAGCGGGTGAAAATTCTTTACCTATTTTTTCGTGGTCGTGCAAGTATTGGTAGATACGTTCTTCAATACTTTGTTGATGTAATTTTGATTTAAAACAGGCGTCCTGTTTCAAATCATTTTGCTGCGCGACCGTTAAAAATAGGGAAATTTGACGCACATTAACCGTTTTACCTATCGTATCTTCAATAGATTCAACGATTTTGTAGCAATTATGCGTCATTTTTCTGGCAATATAGTATGGCCCGAGCTTTTTCGGTAAGAGCTTCTCGGAAATACCATAGCCAGCAGCGGATGATTTATGCTCAGTCAGCAAAATCATGTCGCCTTCGCGCAGCAAAGGCGGATCTAAATTATTCTTATTATGTAAATATTCGGCGTGCGCACGCTGCTGCATGCGCCGCTCCCGAATATATGTTTCAATCATTTCGCGCTGCGAAAGTGAATCGACCTTAATTTTCTTAAGTTCAGACGTATAGACAGACTTTTTGGCGAGACGATCAGCGAAGGTGTTGGCGTAATCGTCGCCATGAGCCTTGACATGATGCAATTGAAAACTGTCGAATTTTTGAATCAGTGATTCAATCGTCAGGAAGAGGTCCTTGTGCACCACTTCGTGATGTTTAGCATTTTTCCAGTTGTTCAATTTCCAATTCGGCATGTATTTATTCATTGCATTTGCAACGTACTGTGAATCAGTAAATAGTTTTACTTTTTTCACGTCATTGAAATGCAAGATTTCCAATGCCTTTTGGATTGCAACAGTTTCGGCTAAATTATTCGAGTTGGCGAAGTTCGCCACCGAAATTCTTTCGGATACGTTTCTCTCTGAGTCAGGAGAAAAGCATATTCCGATGCCTGCTATCGCCTTATCGAGCCCGTTGTGCGAACATGCTCCATCAGCCGTTACACGTACGAAGTCGTCATCGTCGTGTAAAAAGTCATCAGGTTTCTCCGGATCTCCGGGGGCCCAGTGTAACTTGTTTTGCATCAAATATTCTGATGTCACTGATGTTGGCTCATTTTTCGTCAGAGTTTCAAGCAGTGCTTGGAGCTCGTGGCGAAAATTGAAGATGTTCGTTTTCGCGGGGATTTCTTTCGACAGTTCGTTAGAAATGCCCCAGGCCTCGTTCGGTGTAAAATTGAACGGTGTTGGAGTGTTGTTGATTTCCAATTCGATTTCATGGATGTATTCGTGCCATCCATAGTGACTACCGTTCGGATTATACCGTTCGTTGACCTTGACCCGCAATTTATCTCCGATTATACGCATCGTTCGTTCTACGAGCGACGATTGCGGGTTATACGTCGTAGTATGACGGGCTTCGATATCATATTTATTCAACAAGTTCGTCCATGAGTCGCTCGTGAACTGTGACCCGTTATCCGTAATCACCTTGTTGATTTTCACCTGGAAGCTTAGAATGTTCCGTATTATCGCTTCCATTGCCGGGTTTATGGTCTTGTTAAAGATGTTGTGGAGAGGGCGGAGCCAGCATCTCCCCGTGAACACATCCTTTACTACGAGTAAATATCTAGGGCCAGATTTTGGACCACACGGTCCAAAAAGGTCCACTGAGAGAACGTCTCCCAGGTGGTACGCCTCGATCTGTGCGTACTCCAGGTGTTTTCGCGGCGAATAGCTCTTATTAATTTTACACACTATGCATTGATTGCATATTGTGCGTATGTATTTCATTGCATTTGTATAGAAATACAGTCGTTTGAAAATCGACTCTAGCTTCGCCGCACCTGGGTGCCCGTAGATGTCGTGTAAATAATCTATCGTGTCGAAGAAGAGTTCACGCGGCAGTACTGGCACTGACATTCCGCTGTCGTATGTTCGCATTAGCGTATCTCGTCCCTGTTCGTCGGGGACGAGCGCGAACTTCTTTCTATGTCTCTCCTGTTTTGCCTGCAGTTTTGCGTTTTCAGCAGGAGGGCCTGCTAAAATTTCCGCAATTTTCTGACAGGCTACGTCGTCTTTTTGGTATAGTGCGATATCATCCAAATTCGATAGTAGGTCGCCAGTCATGGCTCCGACGAACTCTACCGCGTAGGGTTCGATGGAGGTCCATTCCAGTGATTTTAATGCGACATCGATCGTACATAGTGTTATTTCCGGAGCGTTTATTTTTTGTAGATATCGCTTCGGGGTCTTGATGTCATATTCGAGATCATAGCTATTCAGCTCGGTAATCCAACCGGCTGCTTTGCGATGAGTCTGTACGATCGACTCGAATTTTTGGACTACTGGTCTTAGGTCCGATCGCACGTGAATCTTCGATCCGTGTAACCACGATTGCATCTTATGAATCGTGGTTACAAGATTTTGCATCTCCCGATCTAGTATCGTATACTTCTTTTGATGCGGGCGGAACGAATAGCTTGTAAACATGACGACGCATTCTTGGTCCTCTACGATCTGGTAGAGGACCGAATTCATCGCGTCGTCGGTGGTCAATGTTTCGAGATATAAGTCTAATTTCGGATCTAAAGGTCGCAGTTTAAAGTCTTTGACATACTCGGCCTCGAGTTGTCTAAATGCTTCGGCCTGTTCTGGTCCCCATTCACAATTTTCTTTGTTTGGGGTTACCAGGCGATGAATGGGCGCGAGAATCTGTTGGTAGTTCGGGATAAAACGCTGGTAAAGTCCCGTTAAGCCGACTAACGTTTGGACGTGTTTCACCTTTGTCAGGGAAAATTCGCCTTTCGCGTTAGTGTGTTTCTGCTTAAATTCGTTAAATTTCTGAATTTTCTCGCTCTGTTTTCCAATAGTGTCTTTCGCAAGTCGAAAGCCGAGATGTTTCGTTTCTCGTTTAAAGAGATCGGTCTTCGTTGGATTGAGCTTCAATCCGTTTATTCGTAATAGCGTTAGTACTTTCTTTAAACGCTCTTTCATCTCTTGGAAGGTCTTTGCGGCGATCAAAATGTCGTCGACGAAAGTTTGAACGCCTTCCATGCCTATTGGAATAACTTCATTCATCATTTCGATGAATTCGGCCGATGCGATCTTTAATCCGTACGGCATTCTGTTGAATTCGTAAACCTGGCCGTCGACTTGAAAGGCGGTGAACTGACGCGATCGAGCGCTCAAGATGAGTTGCCAGAACCCGGCTACGAAGTCAAGGGTACTGAACCACTCACCTTGCGCTTCGTTTATTATCGTTTCGATGCATCTTGGTTCCGTTAACACTCTTTCAAGCCATTTATTAAGTTCATCGGCATTGAGACATAGTCTCAATTCGCCGTTTTTCTTGACGACCGGTGCGAGGGTGTTAATGTACGTTGATTTCGATGGTCGAATTATTTTCAACGCTAACATAGTCTTGATTGTTTTTCGAATTAGTAATTTCAACTTTTTCGACGGGCGGTATTTCTCACCTCTCCAGGTGCCCCATTTCTCTTCGGGGGTATTGAATTTGAAATCTACCTCCCGTTGTTTGCCGTCTACTTTCCCTGTGTATAATCCGGGATATCGGCTGAAACAATCGTCGAAAGTTACTAATTCGTCGTATGTGTGATCGGCCTCTCGCTGTGTTATCCACCCGCCTTGGACCGCTTCGTTTAGATCTTTACGCAATTTTTCGCGAAATTGCTGCGGGCCGTGGTCCCGATCTTCGGGATCGAGTGGAAGCCAATCGAGTTTTTTCGTACGATCTTTTGTTACGTGGACAGATTCGTGTTCATAATGTTTATGGACATCGATTTTCAAGATGTCCATGTGATACAGATCTGCCCCTTGAAAGGAATGGCTGGGCAAAAATGGTAATTTTGCCTTGTGTGTACGACCTTTTGGTTTACACCATGCGTAACCATCTTGTTGATTAAGTTCGATGCCAAGAATTTTCATCGATAATCGTCCTACGATTACGATTCTTGCCGTTGTTTCGAGTACGTAGAACGGCATAATCATCGGAATATCCATGAAGTGCATGGCTATCAAGACGATATTTGACATTGAATCCACAAGCTTGCCGTCCGCTAATTTCATCTTTATCGGACGCGCAAGAGGTACGTACATTATATGATGCGGGTGATTTCTGGTGATTTCTTCAACCAATGAGTGCGAAATGACATTGGGCAGTGCCCCTGTATCCATTTGCACCGAATGCATCATTTTGTCACCAAATTCCATTTCAATTACACAAGTCGGGTCTTCTGATGTTTCGGTTACGATTTGCTGCAATATGATCGGATCGAGATCTTTTACCGAAATTTTTGCATTTTCGATGGGGTCAACGAATTTCACATCGTAACTGGGGTATGCGAACTCGCATCCCGTTTCGAAACCATCAGAGTGTTCGGTCTGACTTTTCTCGTCAGCCGTCTTATAGTCCGTTTTTGCACGTTTCGACGGTCGTCGTCGAGGATAACGTGTGTTCAATTTATGAACTTCTTCCGGATCTATAGGTTTGATTCCCGTTTGTCCTGGTACCGGAGCCGGTATCGGAGGTTCATCCTCTTCAGTGTCGTCACTGGAGGAAGACGAACTCGATTCCGAGTCGGAATTACGCATTGGGCGTCTGCGGGAATCGTTGGCAGGTATTTCCTGCGATTTATCGGATCCTTCATTCGACTTCGTGAAGGAAGGAATATTCGATGTTGACATACCCGGTGGGGCCATTGGTTTCTCAGGACGAAGTATGTAGGTTTCGTAGAATTTTTCGTGTTTTTCTCTTCGTTCCTTTTTCTTTGCCCCATTCGGGTCTGGCTTGTAATAATCCGGATCATCGTTACGAATTTTGATTCTCCCTGACGCCGTGCGTTTTCGGGGTTTCGAATCATGGTGTTGTTTGTCGCGGAGAAGGGCCTGTGCCGCCTCGGCACATGTCCTTTCCGATATGAAGTATTTCTTCATCGGTTCGGAATAATGGAATTTATCCATTCTCGGGATCATATTATCGTCCGAGTCGTGCGCGGGTCGCGCAATACGTCGACCGAGATAATTATTTTCCCACACCATTTCAGCGTAACAATGAGCGGGTTGATGCCAGATCGATATTCGGTCGTCTTGCGTCAGACGGGTAAACATTCGGCGGAATTGAACGTACCGGTATTTTCGAACCGGTTTTTCGCCTTGTATTCTCGGTTTTATAATCGGAAAGCATATAATTATTTCTTCAAATCCTTTCTCACATAAACAATTAACTACGGCTCGCAGTTCCTTGTCTAACGTTTCGAAAGGTTTCTTCGAATAATTCAATTCTAATGTTCCAATTCCGAGAACGGCTTTCTTTTTATCGAATTCCACATTTTCTATTTCCTTCAGTAAGTCACCGAAGGAAATCTGATGTTTTAGATACGGAGGGAGCGGTTTCATTCTCGCGTCCTCCCGTTTTAAGAAATGTGGAACTCCGTCGCCGATGAATTCATAATCCGCAAAATATTTTTCAAAATATTCGGGCTCGATATTGCTCTTGCTAGGGCTTGGCCCCCTCGGCCCTAGCTTTACTCGTTTTCCGAGCAGTCTTCTAGGGTTACTCCCGAGAATTGTTCGTTGATGATCTCATCAACATTTTCGTATTGAGGGTTTTCGTTTGACTCGGTTTCAATGTGGTTGACTGGCGGCGTCCGCGGTCGTCCATCATTGAAATGTACCTTCTTGAGAATGGGCGTAGTGTCGTCACTACGTCTGGGTGCACTACTGGCATCTTGCTGTCGCGGATGCGGTGCATTATTGGTACGGTTATTCGGATTCGAGCGATTTTGGTTGTTTTGCGGATTAGAATTCGTATTCCAATTCTGATTTCGATTGGAATTGTTCCAATTTTGGTTATTATTACTATTATTATTATAATTATTTTTATTTTGATTTTGATTCCGGTTTTGGTATTGAACCGGATTCGTAGTGAATTGGGGACGTGATGGTGATTTTTCGCGTGTGGTGGTTGTTTCGATTTCGAAGACGCCAACCGCATCTTCGGGAACTTCTTCGTTATCACGCGAAATGTCGTATAATCGTTTATAGAATTTTTCTAATTCTGACTTGTCGTCAAGTGAGAATTTATCTTTCATCGTCTGAGGCATTTTATTGTACATGACGGATATGACACGCGAGTCGGGTACATTATCCATGTTAATTAAAGTCGGATACCAATTCAGGTATTTCCCAGCCATTGCACGGGAGTTTTCGGCTTTAAATATCGTCTTTTGGAATGCTCTAAAGGAGTTTTCTTGAGCTCCAATGCCCCAGAATTCCGTTTCGAAATCATCACGAAATTTCTCCCAATTATTAGCTGTCGCTTGTTGTTTAACCCATGCGAGATGTTCGTTTATCAGGGTTAATACCAGGCCACATTTTTGATGTTCCGTCATATCGAGGTCTTCAATATGATCTTCGAATCGGCTCAAAAATTCCATCGGCTGGTGTATGGTTTCCTTATTGAGGATTATTCCTCTTGTTCGGAAGGCTTCAACGGAGGTGTCCGTTTTCATCGTCCTTCGTCTACTTTTTCGGGCTTCTGGGTGCCTACCTTCTTCGAAATTTTTTACGGCGGTAGCCGCTCGCACTTGGTTGAAAATGCGTTCATCGAGTTTTTCGCCGACGTTTTTCTCGACGTCCGTTAAACGGTCGATTATTACAGAACCCAGTTGTTCTTGTTGGCCCATTCGAAACCGTATGTTTTGGTCTTTACTGTCGATATCTTTTTCGATATTTTCGAGCCGTTTTTTCGTATTTTCTTTAATTTCTTTTACGGTGTCGTCCATACGTTTGGAATTTAATTTGAGGAATTCGCCAATTTTGGTCAGAGCATCTTCGGTTTCACCGATTCGGAGATGTTGTTTATTCAAAACACTCTGAATACACTGCGACGTCGCAGTGTTTTCTTCATTGTATTTCGCTTGATCTTCGAGTTGTTCCTCGATTGACGTAAAACGGGCATTATTTTGCATTCTTTCTTCTTCCAGCATCTGCTGGAAGGTATTGCTTGCAAAATTACCTCCCCCGATGGCGAGGGGCGGGACAGCCGAATTTCCTAACATTTGGCCCCCACCGGAGGTATTCATTTGTATAACCGGAACTTGATGAGTCGGAGGATTCATAATTACTCCAGTGCTTCTTGGCACGATGGTAGTATCGTGATTCATTGGCGCATGAACGGTGACTGGTACGAGTATACTATTCGGTTGATTAGTCATCAAACGTGGCGAGTCAATACGGTTGCCTACGCTGTGCATAGGCGGTATTGGTCGCGAAGGGGTACCATTACGTAAATGTCTACGATCTTTCAAGTATCGTTCATGGGCCCAAACGTGACTTTCCGTGGATGCAGGTCGCGATCCTACGTATTGGAATGCTGAGGGGGTCGGAGGGGTTTGTGCCCCATTACCTCCTTGTAGAGCCAATATCGTACTTGGCGAATTTTGGTGCACGTTGTCCTCACTTTGATCCGAATCCGATGCCGATGCAAAATTCTCCTCAATTCCTGATTCATCGGTGTCTGGATTGGGGTTATGATGAATAACGCTGTCCCCTTCGGTGTCAGAGGTGGAGACGTTCTCCACCGTCACACCAGAGGGGTGACTACCGGGGTCAGACAAAGGTCGGTCCGATGAAATATTCGAGTTGATATTTACATTTTCGGAGGTCGCGGGAGAATTATGCGGAGCTTGAATTTCTGGATGTTCCGGAATATTTAAATTTAACATTTGGTTCTCAAATTCTTGATCTTCAAGATTTGGTGGTCCAAATTCTTGGCTGGGTCGAGGATTAATCACTGCTTGAACGTCGAGCAGTGGATTATTTACGTCAGCCAACGGTTGATCGTTTTCAATATTCTGACGTTCAGAATTATTGTTTTCGGTCGGAATACGATTTTTACGTTTCCTACCTCTTTTCGATTTCGCGGATGTCGTCGCGGTAGATGTATTATTTACGATCGGTTGCGCGGCGCGGTTCGCGGCGCTACGAGTACGAGCACTGATGGCTGCTGCGTCAGCAGTCCCAGGTTCTGGAATAGCCCTAATTTCGTTTACACCTAATTCTATGTCCGACATCGTGGATTTTTATTGACGTCAATAAAAAGTCCAAGATACAAAAATCCTATAGCAAAATCAAACAGGTAAAAAAAATCGTATAATTGCAAGCTTAGAGCCCAAGCACACAAAGCACACGTAAAAAAAATACGCAAAATATTCAAAATAATTGGCAATTTGAAGTCAAATTGCAATAAATGCACAAATAATCAAATAATGGAGCAAAGTATAGGCAAATTGGCTGCACTTTATTAAAAAAAATAAAATGTACGTTAGAATATTTTCGCAGTGCGAAAATATAAGAGCAAAGTACAGGCAAATGGCTGCGCCTAAATAAAGTTGAAATATTCCTAAAAAATAAAAAAAAATGAATATTTACGAAGTCGTAAATATTGTCAGTTCTTGCAGCTGAAATTGCAACGAAATAACGTTGCTTGCAATTTGAAGTCAAATTGCAGTAAAAACCTATAAAATATTGGAGCAAAGTTATAGGCAAACTGGCTGCACCTAAAATAAAAATATCTAATAGAAATACTAAAAAAAATAATAATAATAAAAAAAAAGTTCGTGGAGATATTTCAA
>CM076240.1:52335755-52362755 GCA_038380155.1 Pseudococcus jackbeardsleyi
CCAATGTTAACTTGTTCTTTTCAGTAAATTTGTCAATTCGTTAATTTGAGAGATAATTTGCCCTGCAAATTATCTGTTATTTCTGTCAAAGTGTTAATTTCGTTGAATGTGTCAATACAGTCAATTTTTCAGTTAATTTGTGTCTTTCTGTTAATTTGGTTATTGCAAGTGTAACAGTTTGTAATATACGTTGGTCATCCAACACATGCTAAGAGTGCGTTTCCGGACACGTAATTTTAACATTGGCGCCCTGGTCGTGGTGGTTTTTGGTGGAGTGCACCCCCCAGAATCGCACACCTGAGTTGAAGGTAAATCCACGGATTTACAGGTGAGTGTTTTTACACTGGTGAACTTTTTTTTAGCTTGTTTCAAGCTGAACTTTTTCCCTGAAAAAGATCGTTCTGAGAATATTGAACTTCAATATTTCTCAGTATTTTTTGTGTTATTTCTTAATTCGACTCGAATTAAGAAACCTCCCCCCCTGTGAACATTTTATTTTACCATCTTTTTATGTACCAAGATTTTCGCGATCTATTTTCGTGTTTGAACTGCTCTGGATTTTGAGACATTTCCATTGAGACCTGATCCACGAAGTCGTGAATCAAGGTGGCTCAAGGTGCCCTTTTGGACATCGGACCATATTGTCGCCATCTTGGAATCTTGGATAGACGCATTCCAGTGCGGCTCGAACGTCTCGACGAGCTCAGCAACGGAAACGCGGCAGGTACGAGCACTCCGCTCCCTCCCGCACCACCCGGACTTTATTATCAACCAGCAACGATTTTGCAAACGTAGCGTCTGGCATCATCGAGCTGCGACTCGCGCTGAATTTTTGCCGACCTATCGTAGCTCCTTGAGATTGTATGGCCAACAATCTCGGAACTCTAGATCAGCGATTATTTATCTGACGAATGCTTACGTACCTTGGCATTGCCGGACATCGCAACTGCTCAATTTTGTTGCTGACCATACTTGTGATTTGTATATACGTACATATGTGTACGATTTTACTCAGATTTGTCCAGTCGTAAATAATTTTTGAATTATTTACCACTTTGTGAACTCGATTTTTGACTTTTTAATTTTCAATTTGGAAATTATCTGACGTCAGATAATCTGATTGAAAATTACCCTATTTTGTGTACTTTTTGAGAATATTTCAGCACGCCTTGAAATATCTCCACGAACTATATTTTTTTCCTTTATATTTTTTTTATTTTTTTTTAGATATTTTTATCTTAGGTGCAGCTAGTTTGCCTATAACTTTGCTCCAATATATTTTATAGGCTTTTACTGCAATTTGACTTCAAATTGCAAGCAACATTATTCTGTTGCAATTTTCAGCTGCTAAGAACTGACAATATTTACGACCTCGTAAATATTCATTTTTTTTAGGAATATTTCAACTTTATTTAGGTACAGCTAATTTGCCTGTACTTTGCTCCAATATTTTCGCACTGCGAAAATATCCTGACGAACATTTTATTTTTGTTAATAATAAAGTGCAGCCAATTTGCCTATACTTTGCTCCATTATTTTATTATTTGTGCATTTATTGCAATTTGACTTCAAATTGCCAATTACTTTGAATATTTGGTATATTTTTACGTGTGCTTTGTGTGCTTGGGCTCTAAGCTTGCAATTATACGATATTTTTTATACCTATTTGATTTTGCTATAGGATTTTTGTATTTTTTTGGGAATTTTTATTGACGTCAATAAAAATCCACGATGTCGGACATAGAAATAGGTGTAAACGAAATTAGGGCTATTCTAGAACCTGGGACTGCTGACACAGCAGCCATCAGTGCTCGTACTCGTAGCGCCGCGAACCGTGCCGCGCAACCGATCGTAAATAATACATCTACCGCGACGACATCCGTGAAATCGAAGAGAGGTAGGAAACGTAAAAATCTTAATTTGACCGAAAACAATAATTCTGAACGTCAGAATATTGAAAACGATCAACCGTTGGCTGACGTAAATAATCCACTGCTCGACGTTCAAGCAGTAATTAACCCTCGATCCAGCCAAGAATTTGGACCTCCGAATCTTGAAGATCAAGAATTTGAGAACCAAATGTTAAATCTAGACATTCCTGTGCAACCGGAAATTCAAGCTCCGCATAATTCTCCCGCGACTTCTGAAAATATAAACATCAACTCAAATATTTCATCGGATCGACCTCTGTCTGACCCCGGTAGTCACCCCTCTGGTGTAACAGTGGAGAACGTCTCCACCTCCGACACCGAAGGGGATAGTGTTATTCATCATAACCCCAATCCAGACACCGATGAATCAGGAATTGAGGAGAATTTTGCATCGGCATCGGATTCGGATCAAAGTGAGGACAACGTGCACCAAAATTCGCCAAGTACGATATTGGCTCTACAAGGAGGTAATGGGGCACAAACCCCTCCGACCCCCTCAGCATTCCAATACGTAGGATCGCGACCTGCATCCACGGAAAGTCACGTTTGGGCCCATGAACGATATTTGAAAGATCGTAGACATTTACGTAATGGTACCCCTTCGCGACCAATACCGCCTATGCACAGCGTAGGCAACCGGATTGACTCGCCACGTTTGATGACTAATCAACCGAATAGTATACTCGTACCAGTCACCGTTCATGCGCCAATGAATCACGATACTACCATCATGCCAAGGGACATGGGAGTAATCATGAATCCGCCGACTCATCAAGTTCCGGTTATACAAATGAATACCTCCGGTGGGGGCCAAATGTTAGGAAATTCGGCTGTCCCGCCCCTCGCCATCGGGGGAGGTAATTTTGCAAGCAATACCTTCCAGCAGATGCTGGAAGAAGAAAGAATGCAAAATAATGCCCGTTTTACGTCAATCGAGGAACAACTCGAAGATCAAGCGAAATACAATGAAGAAAACACTGCGGCGTCGCAGTGTATTCAGAGTGTTTTGAATAAACAACATCTTCGAATCGGTGAAACAGAAGATGCTCTAACTAAAATCGGCGAATTCCTCAAATTAAACTCGAAACGTATGGACGATACCGTAAAAGAAATTAAAGAAATTACGAAAAAACGTCTCGAAAATATCGAAAAAGATATCGACAGTAAAGACCAAAACATACGGTTTCGAATGGGCCAACAAGAACAACTGGGTTCCGTAATAATCGACCGTTTAACAGACGTTGAGAAAAACGTCGGCGAAAAACTCGATGAACGCATTTTTAACCAAGTGCGAGCGGCTACTGCCGTTAAAAATTTCGAAGAAGGTAGGCACCCAGAAGCCCGAAAAAGTAGACGAAGGACGATGAAAACGGACACCTCCGTTGAAGCCTTCCGAACAAGAGGAATTATCCTCAACAAGGAAACCATACATCAGCCGATGGAATTTCTGAGTCGATTCGAAGATCATATTGAGGACCTCGATATGACGGAACATCAAAAATGTGGCCTGGTTTTAACCCTGATAAACGAACATCTCGCATGGGTTAAACAACAAGCGACAGCTAATAATTGGGAGAAATTTCGTGATGATTTCGAAACGGAATTCTGGGGCATAGGAGCTCAAGAAAACTCCTTTAGAGCATTCCAAAAGACGATATTTAAAGCCGAAAATTCCCGTGCAATGGCCGGGAAATACCTGAATTGGTATCCGACTTTAATTAACATGGATAATGTACCCGACTCGCGTGTCATATCCGTCATGTATAATAAAATGCCTCAGACGATGAAAGATAAATTCTCACTTGACGACAAGTCAGAATTAGAAAAATTCCATAAACGATTATACGACATTTCGCGTGATAACGAAGAAGTTCCCGAAGATGCGGTTGGCGTCTTCGAAATCGAAACAACCACCACACGCGAAAAATCACCATCACGTCCCCAATTCACTACGAATCCGGTTCAATACAACCAAAACCGGAATCAAAATCAAAATAGAAATAATTATAATAATAATAGTAATAATAATCAAAATTGGAACAATTCCAATCGAAATCAGACTTGGAATACGAATTCAAATCCGAATAATAATCAAAATCGCTCGAATCCGAATACTCGCACCAATAACACACCGCACCCGCGACAGACGGATGCCGGCAACGTACCCAGACGTAGTGACGACACTACGCCCATATTGAAGAAGGTACACTTCAATGACGGACGACCGCGGACGCCGCCGGTCAACCACATTGAAACTGAGTCAAATGAAAACCCTCAATACGAAAATGTTGATGAGATCATCAACGAACAATTCTCGGGAGTAACCCTAGAAGACTGCTCGGAAAACGAGTAAAGCTAGGGCCGAGAGGGCCAAGCCCTAGCAAGAGCAATATTGAGCCCGAATATTTTGAAAAATATTTTGCGGATTATGAATTCATCGGCGACGGAGTTCCACATTTCTTAAAACGGGAGGACGCGAGAATGAAACCGCTCCCTCCGTATCTAAAACATCAGATTTCCTTCGGTGACTTACTGAAGGAAATAGAAAAAGTGGAATTCGATAAAAAGAAAGCTGTTCTCGGAATTGGAACATTAGAATTGAATTATTCGAAGAAACCCTTCGAAACACTAGACAAGGAACTGCGAGCCGTAGTTAATTGTTTATGTGAGAAAGGATTTGAAGAAATAATCATATGCTTTCCGATCATTAAACCGAGAATACAAGGCGAAAAACCGGTTCGAAAATACCGGTACGTTCAATTCCGCCGAATGTTTACTCGTCTGACGCAAGACGACCGAATATCGATCTGGCACCAACCCGCTCATTGTTACGCTGAAATGGTGTGGGAAAATAATTACCTCGGACGACGTATTGCGCGACCCGCGCACGACTCGGACGATAATATGATCCAGAGAATGGATAAATTCCATTATTCTGAACCAATGAAGAAATACTTCATATCGGAAAGGACATGTGCTGAGGCGGCACAGGCCCTTCTCCGCGACAAACAACACCACGATTCGAAACCCCGAAAACGCACTGCGTCAGGGAGAATCAAAATACGTAACGATGATCCGGATTATTACAAGCCAGACCCGAATGGGGCAAAGAAAAAGGAACGAAGAGAAAAACACGAAAAATTCTACGAAACCTACATACTTCGTCCTGAGAAACCAATGGCCCCGCCGGGTATGTCAACATCGAATACTCCATCCTTCACAAAGTCGAACGAAGGATCCGATAAATCGCAGGAAATACCTGCCAACGATTCCCGAAGACGCCCGATGCGTAATTCCGACTCGGAATCTAGTTCGTCTTCCGCCAGTGACGACACTGAAGAGGATGAACCTCCTGTACCGGCTCCGGTATCAGGACAAAAGGGAATGAAACCGATAGATCCGGAAGAAGTTCATAAATTGAACACACGTCATCCTCGACGATGACCGTCGAAACGTGCAAAAACGGACTACAAGACGGCTGACGAGAAAAGTCAGACCAAAAACTCTGATGGTTTTGAAACGGGATGCGAGTTCGCATACCCCAGTTACGATGTGAAATTCGTTGACCCCATCGAAAATGCAAAAATTTCGGTAAAAGATCTCGATCCGATCATATTGCAACAAATCGTAACCGAAACCTCAGAAGACCCGACTTGCGTAATCGAGATGGAATTCGGTGATAAGATGCTTCACTCGGTCCAATTGGACACAGGGGCACTCCCGAATGTCATGTCTCACAAGATGGTTGAAGAGATCACGATCAACCATCCAAATCACATCATGTACGTGCCTCTCGCTCGCCCGATCAAAATGAAACTGGCAGACGGCAAGCTCGTCGACTCGATGACCAACATTGTGTTGGTGGCCATGCATTTCATGGACATCCCAATGATTATGCCATTTTACGTGCTTGAAACAACAGCACGAATCATTATCGTTGGTCGATTATCCATGAAAATACTTGGAATCGAGTTAAACCAACAAGAAGGATATGCGTGGTGTAAACCACGCGGTCGCGCCCACAAGGCGAAAATACCATTCTTGCCGAGCCATGCATTTCAAGGGGCAGATTTATACCAGATGGACATCCTGAAGGTAGATGTCCATAAGAACTATCAACACGAGTCGATCCATACGACAAAGGATCGAACACGAAAACTCGACTGGTTGCCACTCGATCCCGAAGATCGGGACCATGGCCCGCAGCAATTTCGCGAGAAATTGCGTAAAGATCTAAACGAAGCGGTCCAAGGCGGGTGGATAACACAGCGAGAGGCCGATGACACCTATGACGAATTAGTAACTTTCGACGATTGTTTTAGCCGATATCCCGGATTATACACTGGGAAAGTTGACGGCAAACAACGGGAGGTAGATTTCAAATTCAATACCCCCGAAGAGAAATGGGGCACCTGGAGAGGTGAGAAATACCGCCCGTCGAAAAAGTTGAAATTACTAATCCGAAAAACGATCAAGACTATGTTAGTGTTGAAAATAATTCGACCATCGAAATCAACGTACATTAACACCCTCGCACCGGTCGTCAAGAAGAACGGCGAATTGAGACTATGTCTCAATGCCGATGAACTTAATAAATGGCTTGAAAGAGTGTTAACGGAACCAAGATGCATCGAAACGATAATAAACGAAGCGCAAGGTGAGTGGTTCAGTACCCTTGACTTCGTAGCCGGGTTCTGGCAACTCATCTTGAGCGCTCGATCGCGTCAGTTCACCGCCTTTCAAGTCGACGGCTAGGTTTACGAATTCAACAGAATGCCGTACGGATTAAAGATCGCATCGGCCGAATTCATCGAAATGATGAATGAAGTTATTCCAATAGGCATGGAAGGCGTTCAAACTTTCGTCGACGACATTTTGATCGCCGCAAAGACCTTCCAAGAGATGAAAGAGCGTTTAAAGAAAGTACTAACGCTATTACGAATAAACGGATTGAAGCTCAATCCAACGAAGACCGATCTCTTTAAACGAGAAACGAAACATCTCGGCTTTCGACTTGCGAAAGACACTATTGGAAAACAGAGCGAGAAAATTCAGAAATTTAACAAATTTAAGCAGAAACACACTAACGCGAAAGGCGAATTTTCCCTGACAAAAGTGAAACACGTCCAAACGTTAGTCGGCTTAACGGGACTTTACCAGCGTTTTATCCCGAACTACCAACAGATTCTCGCGCCCATTCATCGCCTGGTAACCCCAAACAAAGAAAATTGTGAATGGGGACCAGAACAGGCCGAAGCCTTTAGACAACTCGAGGCCGAGTATGTCAAAGACTTTAAACTACGGCCGTTGGATCCCAAATTAGACTTATATCTCGAAACATTGACCACCGACGACGCGATGAATTCGGTCCTCTATCAGATCGTAGAGGACCAAGAATGCGTCGTCATGTTTACAAGTTATTCGTTCCGCCCGCATCAGAAGAAGTATACAATACTAGATCGGGAGATGCAAAATCTTGTAACCACGATTCATAAGATGCAATCGTGGTTACACGGATCAAAGATTCACGTGCGATCGGACCTGAGACCAGTTGTCCGAAAATTGGAGTCGATCGTACAGACTCATCGCAAAGCAGCCGGTTGGATTACCGAGCTGAATAGCTATGATCTCGAATATGATATCAAGACCCCGAAGCGTTACTTACAAAAAATCAACGCGCCGGAGATAACACTATGTACAATCGAGGTCGCATTAAAATCCTTAGAATGGACCTCCATCGAACCCTACGCGGTAGAGTTCGTCGGAGCCATGACTGGCGACCTATTATCGAATTTAGATGATATCGCACTATACCAGAAAGACGACGTAGCCTGTCAGAAAATTGCGGAAATTTTAGCGGGACCTCCCGCTGAAAACGCAAAACTGCAGGCAAAACAAGAGAGGCATAGAAAAAAGTTCGCACTCGTCTCCGACGAACGGGGACGAGATATACTAATGCGAACATACGAAAGCGGAATGTCAGTGCCAGTTCTGCCTCGTGAACTGTTCTTTGACACGATAGATTATTTACACGATATCTACGGGCACCCAGGTGCGGCGAAGCTAGAGTCGATATTCAAACGACTGTACTTCTATACAAACGCAATGAAGTACATACGCACAATATGCAATCAATGCATAGTGTGTAAAATAAATAAGAGCTACTCGCCGCGAAAACACCTGGAGTACGCACAGATCGAAGCGCACCATCTGGGAGACGTTCTCTCAGTGGACCTTTTTGGACCATGTGGTCCAAAATCGGGCCCTAGATATCTACTCGTAGTAAAGGATGTGTTTACGGGCAGATGCTGGCTCCGCCCTCTCCACAACATCTTTAACAAGACCATAAACCCGGCAATGGAAGCAATAATAAGAAACATTCTAAGCTTCCAGGTGAAAATTAACAAGGTGATTACGGACAACGGATCACAGTTTACGAGCGACTCGTGGACTAACTTGTTAAATAAATATGACATCGAAGCCCGTCACACTACGACGTATAACCCGCAATCGTCGCTCGTAGAACGAACGATGCGAATAATCGGAGATAAATTGCGGGTCAAGGTCAACGAACGGTATAATCCGAACGGTAGTCACTATGGATGGCACGAATACATCCACGAGATCGAATTGGAAATCAACAACACTCCAACACCGTTCAACTTTACACCGAACGAGGCCTGGGGCATTTCTAACGAACTGTCGAAAGAAATCCCCGCGAAAACGAACATCTTCAATTTTCGCCATGAGCTCCAAGCGCTGCTTGAAACTCTGACGAAAAATGAGCCAACATCAGTGACATCAGAATATTTGATGCAAAACAAGTTACACTGGGCCCCCGGAGATCCGGAGAAACCAGATGACTTTTTACACGACGATGACGACTTCGTACGTGTAACGGCTGATGGAGCATGTTCGCACAACGGGCTCGATAAGGCGATAGCAGGCATCGGAATATGCTTTTCTCCTGACTCAGAGAGAAACGTATCCGAAAGAATTTCGGTGGCGAACTTCGCCAGCTCAAATAATTTAGCCGAAACTGTTGCAATCCAAAAGGCGTTGGAGATCTTGCATTTCAATGACGTGAAAAAAGTAAAATTATTTACTGATTCACAGTACGTTGCAAATGCAATGAACAAATACATGCCGAATTGGAAATTGAACAACTGGAAAAATGCTAAACGTCACGAAGTGGTGCACAAGGACCTCTTCCTGACAATTGAATCACTGATTCAAAAATTCGACAGTTTTCAATTGCACCACGTTAAGGCTCATGGCGACGATTACGCCAACACATTCGCTGACCGTCTTGCGAAGAAGTCTGTCTATACGTCTGAACTTAAGAAAATTAAGGTCGATTCACTTTCGCAGCGCGAAATGATTGAAACATATATTCGGGAGCGGCGCATGCAGCAGCGTGCGCACGCCGAATATTTACATAATAAGAATAACTTAGATCCACCTTTGCTGCGCGAAGGTGATATGATTTTGCTGACTGAGCATAAATCATCCGCTGCTGGCTATGGTATTTCCGAGAAGCTTTTACCAAAAAAGCTCGGGCCATACTATATTGCCAGAAAAATGACGCATAACTGCTACAAAATCGTTGAATCTATTGAAGATACGATAGGTAAAACGGTTAATGTGCGTCAAATATCTCTATTTTTAACGGTCGCGCAACAAAATGATTTAAAACAGGACGCCTGTTTTAAATCAAAATTACATCAACAAAGTATTGAAGAACGTATTTATCAATACTTGCACGACCACGAAAAAATAGGTAAAGAATTTTCACCCGCTCAATTTCGCAGGCCGGTGAAAATTACAGCGGAAAAAATCGCACGCGATGCTGCGAAAAAACTGCACTACGAACGTGCAGCACGCCGCGCCGCGCAAGCAGCGTCAAACAGCAAAGAAAAATCGGCACCACCGATTAATACATCGAACATGACGCTGCGATCAAAGGCAAGCACCTCCGCACCGCCGACGTCGGCGGCAACGAGAAATAATCCGTCCAGTGACGTCACGGTGAAATCCAACGAGCTGAACGAACAGCCAACACCGAACATCACCAACGAACGGGCGAAGTCGCTACGTTCAAATAAAAATCTTCAATCAACTGTCGCTGCCAACCCGCCGCGTAATATTACGCGGAAGAATAAAAAATCATTGCTGGTCGCGATGATGAATTTTATACCAGAGTCGGAAAAACAAAATTTCGCAGAAATTTTAATTTCCGACTCGGAAAGCGAAGATGAATTTGCACTTGCAAATTCATAACTTCCAATTACGTAGGTTGGCAATCAATAAACGTTTTTTCGCACTCCAGGAGGGTAGCACTGCTCTCTCCTGGCGATTAATACGCAAAGGCGACCGGTTGGTAACGTACCAACCATTATTAATTTTCTCGTTTTGATTGACAGATCTCTTGTCAATGTTTGCGTAGATAGCTTTTGCTTGTCTGCTTTTCTTTTCGCATTGAACTCTGTGTATTTTTGTTGCTGTTCTAACTTTATTTTTATATGTTGAACTTTACTATCTCGCGAGTGCGAAATATTTTTTGTGTATTTGTATAAATCCTATTACCTCGGTAAAGATTTTATGATATAATTATCGGTTTCGAAGTTCGAAACTTTTCTTTTTATTCAATTGGTGTATTCCGACGTCGGAACATTTTTCGTATCTATACTGAATCTACGTTGCTACAGAATATTCGGTGAGTTCTTTTTCTCAATAAATATGCTTTGTAGATTTGATTTTAGTAATGGCTACAATACGTTTACCCATCCTTGGGTATTGACAGTTAATATTTCATACGAAATTACACTTGAAAGATCGAGTGGAGACAAGAAAACATTTTCAGCATCGAATTCATTTTATTTATCGCCCACCTCAACGTATTTCTTACATTTACAACCGAGTAACGAAAGTCGTTACTCGAAGGTGGAATACAATATTTAGTAATTCATACTTTTTCGACGCGAAAAAGCTATAAATCTGTGAGCGATATTGCTGAAATATATGTATAAATGTATGTGATTTTCAGAAAAATGATCGATTTAATACACGACGTCGTGTATTGAAATTCATCAGTGCCAAATGTACCTGCTTTATTACGCTTATTATTATTAAAAATACACGTGAATATATATATTTGAATACTGTGTTTGCGAATTAGAAAATTCAATACGCGAATCTGCCAGGCACGATTCAAATATTGGATTCGACTAATAAATACAGTTCAACTTCATTGAAAAGCCGTTGCCATGCCGCGCTGCAGCATGTCGCCGAATTTTCTTGAAGAACATTCATTTATTTCATTTCATATGTGTGTAGAATATAAGACTTCGATACACGAAAATGCACGGCATTTTCAGGTACGAAAATATGGTAAAAATAGCTTTAATCGAGTGTACGAATTCGGCACCATACTGACGCCAGTATGATGCAATCGTATACCTACTTACTTTACCTACCTAACGCTACGCAGTTGAAACGCACGGTATACGGGTCCGTATACCCATTTGATTTCGGCACTGCCGAAAACACGTTTCTTTTTGAAAATCTATTGTCTAGTGTTACGCTGCAAAACCTTATCGATACGAACGACGGTCGTCCGTAGCCGATAACGTGTTTAATTTTAGAAATCCAGTCCATTGTCGCGCTGCAAGAATGGATGGATATTTTTTTTGTAGATTTTATTACTCGTAGCTGTAAAAATACAAACGGATAATTTATTATGGGTAAAAATGAACCAGCACGGCTGAATTCACGGCTACCCATAATAAACACATTCGATCGAACATATTCTTGACGAGTAGGTACGACCTACTCATTTTTTTTCTTCTCGAATACTTCGATTGAATAATTTTTCTTTAGCTTTAAAATACATTATAGCCCTCAACTACCTTCTATCAGTATTAGATGAAATTCAGTTAATTTTGCACGTGCGAAATTAATAAATTTCAACCTAGAATATTTCGAAATATGATACGGCGATTTTCGAAGTCGAAAATCAATTCGCACTCATATTTCTCATTTTCGCTGCAAATTATTCTTCCTATTTTTTAATGTAAGAATTCAAATAAAACACTGTGAATGCCGTCACATTCATAGATATTTACTAAAATATGTGTGGTGAAATATTGTATATTTATTTCTCGACGTCAAGAAATGAATAGGTACGACCTATTCAATATTTTTCAATGTTTCCCAAACATGTTTGAATTAGTTACATTAAATATAGGATAAATTTTCGTACGACGAAAATATTTTTTTTCTAAACTTTCACTGCCTACGTATTTAAGAAATACTAGTCGATTTTTTTTCTCTTTCGATTTCTCTCTTGTCAACGTACGGATAAATCTGCAGGCAGATTCATTGGTAATTTGACATTTGCTGTGCAAAAATACACTATGAAAATGAGCAAGTCGTTCATGTTTGTAGTGTATTTATGTATTACATCAAATAAAAAAGAGAGAAATTCAAGTAAAATATTGCGACGCGCAATATGATTTTTTTTAGTATTTTTTTAGTCAAATAGGTACCTGATGGATACCAGGAAAGTAGGTATTCCTACTTTCTGGTATAATACTCATAATTTTACTTATTCCTAATACCTACCTATTAACGTATACATGAATTTGCACTGCAAATTCCATATCGTTTCCTTTCATTCAATTGCGAGTGAAATTGAATATTGGTTTTCGCACGTGCGAAAACAAATAGGTACCTATCTATTTAGATCGAAGTCGATTTAAATACATCTATTTTAGTAGTTTGCCGTAGTTTTTGAACCTCGCTTCGTATTTAGACGTAGTTCAAAGTAGTTTCGATTGGTATTTGGTAGACAGGTTAGCAAAATTGCATGAACTGAATTGACGACGAGATAACGTTGACAACGCCGCCCGTCGAAGGTCGACGAAAGAATTCGGTACATTGGCAATGCTTTTCGAAGCAAGCCGATGTACCTAGACAAAACAATCGGCCGAGACTCAACCTTATCTTTTATCGATTCTTTTCATCGCAATTTTGCTTTCGATGCTTTCTTGGGTTGTTGGAACGTAGCAATTCAACGTATACGAAGTCGTATATCGTTTCTTTATTTTTTTTTGCAGCTATGCTTTCAGACAATCCCAAGGAAAATTCAGACAAGCAATTTCTATTATTGCATACATCTGAACCGCTTCTCGATCGCCTGATACAGGCGGAAAAATTCGAGAAGCCGCCAAATACAGTCGTATCTACATATATTCCGTCGCTGGCGGAATATACACAGCCGAAGCGACCGCAAGTGCGGCCGCCGACGCCCGACTTATTTTTAGAAATGTATGAGATCATCGACGTCGATGATCTCCGATCTGATGTGTCTTCGCTAACGGATTTTCCGCTTAGCGACGACGAATTTGATATAAAGGACCATCCGGCAAACTGGTGCGAGTGCGCCAGTTTAGATTTTAGCACTCGTGTGACGAATGCTCATACCGGTGGCCCTATTATGACGACCAGATTATTGACTCAATAATCGGAACCGCGTTATGACGATCTATTGCCTGCTTTTATTTTGCAGACATGCCGGACATTATTTTATGCTCCTGGTGCCGTCGGAACCTAGCCGAACCGTCAGCAGAACCATCCGGCTCCCATCGTCATCCCCCGGGAATGCCCGTATACGTTTATTGGTCATGCGGCCACGCGTTCCATCCCCCGTGCGCTCGCGCGGGGGTGGAACAGGAGCTTCGGGAAGCAAGGATGAGGAACCCGCCTCGTCCCCAAAATTCATACGTTCCAGAATGCTTCCACTGTCCGCTGTGCGACGCATTAATACCCGCTGCACGGATGGCGGAGACGGTGCCTTTGGTCGGACCAGTACCCCCGCCCGCGCTGCAGGCGGCGGTATTGGAGGAAAACCAAGTTTTACGGTCGCAAAACTTGGACCAATCAGCGGCAAATAACATCCTCCGGGACCAAGTATCCGCGGTGAACTCTACGCTCGTCGATATTACACGCGCGTTTAATCATATCGTTCCGCGATTTAACCTAGACGATTTCGTTCAAGCCCGCGCGGCGGGCAATATCGAACTTAACCGATACGTGCAATCTCTTCGGTTACCGGCTCGCGAGCGCGAACCGGCGCCGAATAACGTACTTCCGCTGAACCAACCGCGACCGCAGTTGGACATCGCTATCCAACAGGCAGCTCGTAACGGTGTACCGCGAGCAGTACTGGCGCAGGATGCCGCAGCCGCGGTATCCGGCCAGCCACGACAAATCTTCTGGCGGATGCCAGAAGATGCGGCGAATCGATCTCCGCTGGTGCAACCAGTTGCACCAAACGCCGAATTCGCGCAGAACGCGCCCCGTTACGAACAACCGCCGCGAAATAGAGCCCAACATCCTGCACGGCAGGATGCGCCGCAACCCCGTCGCAATCGCTCGGCATCACGCTCCCCCGCACGGCGGGGCCGTGCGCCACCGACAAACCGCTCGAGATCCGCCAATCGTGCTGCGCAGAACCGACCGGCGGCACGTCCAGCGCGCGCGCGCTCGGCGTCCGCCAATCCGGGAAGGAACCAGCCGCCGGCGCCGCGTTTCGCGGGCCTACCGACGCCGGTAGTGTCCCGCGATATCGCGACGCCGAGTTGGTATGGTCCCATGCTGCCGACAGCGCAGACCATCAGTTCGACATTTACGATCGCGAGCTGGAATGATTATCCAGTAATTGTACTAGGATCGTATGTACTCTTCGGGGATCAGTTCCTATGGAATCTGATCCGAGCAGTACTAAGGCAGCGATGCCACGATCTCGATGCGCACCCTTATTACAGTCCGCTGTTGCCGGTTGACGCGCTGCGTCAAGCGGTACAGCAATCCGGAACGGCGCCGCGCCGTATTATATATTCGGCGGGCAGCGCGGATCTATTGAACGACGCCAATAGACACGCCCACTTCATATCCGTGACGCAGCGTTTCGAAACTACAATTACTGAAGCACGCGCGGCGGGCTTGCAGGAACTGATCATGCTGACTCCAGCACAGCCCAGTCCCCTGCCCGAAATACGCGGTATGTATATTTTGTTTTTGCGCGCGAACTTGGGACAGGATCCCAATTGGTCATTCACGGTGGTGGACTTTAACCACCACCCCGACATCAACTGGCGACGCGCCGAGATTGATGGAGGCCGTGTGACCATCCCCTTCGGTACCTGTAAGGCGCTGACGTCAGCACTCCTACAGGCACAGGAAGGGGCCCAGTTGGACTACATCCACACTACGCGCAGCTTACAGTTCCCGCCGCAAAGAGCGGTGCGACCGGCGGAGCCGCCGGCCGTACCCGCTCAAAACGTCGCGCAACCGGATATTCCGGCGATCCCGCAAGCCGGACCGTCATCGTCAACAGACGGTGCGAGCAGCTCGACGTCGAACTGCTCCACCACCCTCGCCACCTCTGTACAATCAGTTGATCGTCTGCCGGAGCAGAACGCTGTCCAGGCTGCTGGACTCAACCCGATTGCAGAGATGGAGGAGGACGAATCTGAAGGCGACGATTGTCTGAATATCGACTTGGACGCGAATTCGCAAGACGGCGATAACAACGACGACATGGAACTGTAAACCGCTCGTACTGCTCGATGACGTCATCGAGCAATAATTGTCGGTTATTATTTTTTCGCGCGCCGATATTACGTTTCTTTCGATCGATATTTTTTTTATCTCGCCAGCGATCTCGATTAATTTTGCAAATGACACAACTTCGACGGATGTCATTTTGCATGTATTTTTTTTTCGAATTTGTATATTTTTTTTTGTATTTGATATTATGTTCTTGCCTTATGTCTTGTTTGTACAAGAACTTTGCATTTTTTTTGTTTGTATTTTCGTCTATTTTGTACATATTATGTTACAACCGAATACGTATGGTTCCCGATTGCCAACACGATTCATGGACCACGATTAATTCAAAGGAAACCAACATCGACGTCGACGTTAATTTTCTTGCTCCTATGTGCTCATTTGTTTTAGTTATAAGATTGCACTATTTCATAAGAAAATGTATACAATGGTTGAAATTGTTAACTTTCAACATTTTTTCATTTATTTTTAAGAACGTACATATTTTTTTTTCTCTCCTTTTTTTTCTTCATGCATTCGAATTTTCATGCATCTATGACTGTACTTTCATGCATTTTTGACATTTGTTTTGTTTGTGTTTTTCCTATTGTTTGCATTTCGAACTTCGAAATACACGAATTGACAAATTTTGCTACCCATTTCGAATTTTGGTAACTATTGTCCAAAGCGACGTCGCCTTGCGACACAGTTCTTCTAAAAATTTTCTCTTTCTTTTCTTCCTAATTATGGGCATAGACGTTGAGATGATCTCCGTCTACAATTTTTATTTTCTCTCTCTTTTTGTGTCTCGTGGCCGAGTATCATTATACGACTGTTACGAGGTGCAAGCGCAAAGGCGCTCTTTTTCAATCGTAATTCGATCGTGTGATCGTTTTACCTGATATCTTCGAAGATATCGTATGGTTTTGAACCATACTGTCGAGTTCAAAGTTCAATGAACTTTTGATAAGTTGAGGGTGAGGTTAGTTCCCCTCCATGCACCTGCTTGGAGTGTCGTGACTGACTTCACCCAGTGCAGCCTCCTCCCCTAGGAAAGTACGATGGGGCAGGTAGGGGCGGTGCCGTCAAGTTTATTTATAACGCTCGCCTTCCCTCGGTTAGCATTGCTGCCTTTGTGAAGCCGGGGGGGCAAATGTTATAGGTAAATTTGGCTACCACCTCGCCTTTACCTATCGTGTGGCTACACTGGGTGCATCGAGTATTACGACGCTCCGAGCCGGTACTTGGACGTCCGAGTACCGCGATCGGAATCAGTACAGTCTGTTAATTACGTGTGTAATTGTTCTGTCTCGTTATCAACGTCTCGGCCACGAGCAACCGCTAGTGCCCAATGTTAACTTGTTCTTTTCAGTAAATTTGTCAATTCTTTAATTTGAGAGATAATTTGCCCTGCAAATTATCTGTTATTTCTGTCAAAGTGTTAATTTCGTTGAATGTGTCAATACAGTCAATTTTTCAGTTAATTTGTGTCTTTCTGTTAATTTGGTTATTGCAAGTGTAACAGTTTGTAATATACGTTGGTCATCCAACACATGCTAAGAGTGCGTTTCCGGACACGTATTTTTAACAAAGGGTAGATTTTTGTGGAAAAATTCAGACAACTTTTTCGAAAATCACCCAAAATGCAAAAACTAATACATTTTTGGAATCCTCTCGTCGAGACGAATCGAATGGTTTTTTCACGATCAAAATTGGAGCATTAGAACAAAAGTTGAGTCGGAAGGTCGATGTATGGTCGGCGCCGCCCGCCGCGCCGCAGAGAAATGCCCGTAACTCGGTCGATAATTGCTCAAATTTCAAAAACTAATACATTTTCGGAATCCTCTCGTCAAGCACTGTGGAATGGTTTTTTCATCATTCAATTTCGAGCATTTGGGTGAGAGATAATATTGGTTTTCGCAAATTGCAGATTGAGAAAAATGCTGGTTACTCGGTCGGGAATTGCTCAAAATGCAAAAACTAATACATTTTCGGAAACCTCTCGTCAAGCACTGTGGAATGGTTTTTTTACCATCGCATTTCGAGCATTTGGGTGGAAGTTGGTTTTTTGCTGTGAAGGGTAGATTTTTGTGGAAAAATTCAGACAACTTTTTCGAAAATCACCCAAAATGCAAAAACTAATACCTTTTTGGAATCCTCTCGTCGAGACGAATCGAATGGTTTTTTCACGATCCAAATCGGAGCATTAGAACAAAAGTTGAGTCGGAAGGTCGATGTATGGTCGGCGCCGCCCGCCGCGCCGCAGAGAAATGCCCGTAACTCGGTCGAAAATTGCTCAAATTTCAAAAACTAATACATTTTTGGAATCCTCTCGTCGAGACGAATCGAATGGTTTTTTCACGATCCAAATCGGAGCATTAGAACAAAAGTTGAGTCGGAAGGTCGATGTATGGTCGGCGCCGCCCGCCGCGCCGCAGAGAAATGCCCGTCACTCGGTCGAAAATTGCTAAAATTTCAAAAACTAATACATTTTTGGAATCCTCTCGTCGAGACGAATCGAATGGTTTTTTCACGATCCAAATCGGAGCATTAGAACAAAAGTTGAGTCGGAAGGTCGATGTATGGTCGGCGCCGCCCGCCGCGCCGCAGAGAAATGCCCGTAACTCGGTCGAAAATTGCTCAAATTTCAAAAACTAATACATTTTCGGAATCCTCTCGTCAAGCACTGTGGAATGGTTTTTTCATCATTCAATTTCGAGCATTTGGGTGAGAGATAATATTGGTTTTCGCAAATTGCAGATTGAGAAAAATGCTGGTTACTCGGTCGGGAATTGCTCAAAATGCAAAAACTAATACATTTTCGGAAACCTCTCGTCAAGCACTGTGGAATGGTTTTTTTACCATCGCATTTCGAGCATTTGGGTGGAAGTTGGTTTTTTGCTGTGAAGGGTAGATTTTTGTGGAAAAATTCAGACAACTTTTTCGAAAATCACCCAAAATGCAAAAACTAATACATTTTTGGAATCCTCTCGTCGAGACGAATCGAATGGTTTTTTCACGATCCAAATCGGAGCATTCGAACAAAAGTTGAGTCGGAAGGTCGATGTATGGTCGGCTCCGCCCGCCGCGCCGCAGAGAAATGCCCGCAACTCGGTCGAAAATTGCTCAAATTTCAAAAACTAATACATTTTTGGAATCCTCTCGTCGAGACGAATCGAATGGTTTTTTCACGATCCAAATCGGAGCATTAGAACAAAAGTTGAGTCGGAAGGTCGATGTATGGTCGGCGCCGCCCGCCGCGCCGCAGAGAAATGCCCGTAACTCGGTCGAAAATTGCTCAAATTTCAAAAACTAATACATTTTCGGAATCCTCTCGTCAAGCACTGTGGAATGGTTTTTTCATCATTCAATTTCGAGCATTTGGGTGAGAGATAATATTGGTTTTCGCAAATTGCAGATTGAGAAAAATGCTGGTTACTCGGTCGGGAATTGCTCAAAATGCAAAAACTAATATGTTGTATGTCGCTTCGAGCCTCGGTATGGACACAACAAATAAAACAATCGGGTTCTAATGAGTTCACAGTATAATTGATAAGTTCATTTACAGAGCTACTGGAAGAGTGATTTGTCTTAATTAATTACCTTATTATATATGCTTAGATTTAGGCTTAATGCTAACTTAGTGTTTATTGTTATTTGTATATCATTCTCGCTTTTGGTCACGCACGCCGCTGGTGAACCATCGGTCGTGTCGTTTCCATTCATGCTTTTCTATCTTGTTTATAAATACTTTCATAGGTCGTTTACTCATACCACATATTACTCTCTCCTTCGAAAGAAAACGTCCTCGTTTTCTCTTTCTTAATTCTAACTTAAACATTAGGGTTAATGGTTATTTTACTAGGGGATTCAATTGATTTCTGGGTTTCCTTATCTGCCTTATTTCTAGCTTTTTCTAAATCTAACATGGACTTATAATGGTTAGTTCTTATTTCTACTATTAGTTTGATAATGTAAATGACAGCTAGCGTGATAATGATTAACCATGATAGGTATAAGATGTCCTGTAGGTAATCGTACCCGAAGAAGGATTTAGGGGGTTGTAGCAAGTCGAGTTTCTTAAGCTTATCCTCTAGATCTTTCTGGGTAGTCTTGATTTCGAAGTGAGGCGTGGTGAGCTTCCACTCTTTATTGAAGATTTTCGACATGTTTCGGAATTTTACGGTGCTGGCAATGCTTATCTCGAGTGATGCGGTATCCATTTGTGACCATTGGAGGGGAATTACGCGCTGCATTTCGATTTCGTCTTTTTCTGTTTTCATACACGGGAACGTTTCGGGAATCAGGGTGTAAACTGACCTTCCATCCGACTGAAAGAGTTGATATTCGCAGGGTAGGTACAGGTATACGGCTCCTGGGAGTGCGTAATTGATTTCTAACGGAGTTCTGGAGTGATTGGCTGAGTTGTAGAAGAAGAGGGATCTTTGGAAGTTGGAGATGAGGTATTCGTTGGTGTTGAGTTTTCGCACTAGTGTTCTTTTATGGGCAGGTTCGCACTTGAAATGGCATACTTCATTTAATTCTTCGTAACTTTTGGAAAGGAATAGGTATTTGGCACATTCGGGAGCTTCGTCGGAGTAATCGAAGTATTCTACGTAACACAGGCCAGAGTTGATGTCGCAGTTCTTCTTGGCTGGACCGGCTATTGTTCGGAAGATTTCGTTGTTTTTATCGAAGGCGATCAGCATCTCATCTGTGTTTAGGATGCACAGAGAGTCGTCATGTCTGAAGAAGATGGGAATGTACTGGAAAAGTTTCCATTCGGAATTTATTTTTCGGATTGGTACTCGGATTTCAATGTGGATTTTTGATTTGGAAAACTGGCAATGCGATATTTCTTTTGTATAATATTGGAGAATGTCTTCGATTGGGATGGCGAGCGTCATCTTCTTCCCTCTGAGCTGATGATCTAATTTTTTGAGGTCTCTTTCGTACAGGTAGGACTGATATTGGAATTTTGTGGGCCGCGCAATGCGTGTATATGTCGTTGTAGTACATAGCGTGCGATATTTCAAGTAGCGTTTCCGTGATTAGATAGTTTACTTTGGTATTTTCGGATTCTGTTTCTCCTCGCGCGTCCATCCTTCCTCCGATCTCCTTGAGAACAGCCGTGATGTTTCCAAAATGTTGATTTATATCTTGGGCGAATGTATTGAGCTTGGATGTTACGGTGATTAGGTCAGCATGGTCATCTAGGATTGATTCTCTGATATTGTCGTAATTACTCTTGATGCGCTGTTCATTTTCGTAGAGGGGGTAGACTTCTTTCTTTGTGATAGCATTGCAGCAGAAATTGAGGAAGTCTCCGAAGAACTGGACTCCGCGTTTCATTCTGGGATGAGATGTCTCGAGGTTTTGTTCAATGTCGAATCGGATATCCTTCATGTGATGGGCTATTGTTCGTTTGATGCCTTTTAGGACGTTTCCGACTCCTGTTTTGCAGATTGCGGAATTTTCGCAGATGCTAGAGTGTTGAGTTTGATCCACGACATCGTGGTTGATTAGGTATTTGAGAGGAATAGAGCGATCGTATAAGGTTACGTCTTTGATTTCTGTAAGATAACTTCCAGGGACGATTTCGATTTTGAGCTGATTTGCTAGGACGATGGAGGGAATGAGAATGGTCGTAAGGATTTTGAACATCTGAAAAGGTAAAAGGTTGTTTCTCTTTCAAAAATGGTGATAAAATTTTGCTTATAGGATACGTGTTTTATAATCTTAGGTTCTAATGCCTTGCTGGTTAGGTTATGCAACTTATTCGGCACGTATTTGTATGAAAAATGTAGGTTATGTCTACCTTCTGAAACTTCGATCGTGATGGAGTTCGTTAACTCCGCCTGCGGCGAAGTTTTTCTCCTTCACTCGCGAAGTTTTGTATCTATTGTTTTATTATTTTTATGTTTGTTGTTTTTGTTTTTTTTTTGTGTTGTTGGGCTTGGTTGCCTCTTTTCTGTTTTCGTTTTATATTTTTTTCTCGTAGCTTTATTTTTTTGCTACTTTCTATTTTTTTTATTCCAAAAGTTGTGGGCTTTTTGCCTCTTTTAACTATTGTTTTTGTATTGTTTGCCTATTGTACTGTGTTTGAAGGGGTTTTTATCGTTTATTTTCAGGGGGGGGGGATTTTAGGTTTTTATTCAGAATCCTTCGGTTCCCGCATAGACATAACGAAAATCTCTTGTCGGCATGTCGGACAGGTGTGGCTGGTTTTCATCCACCGTATGAAACACTGGCCTCCCATCCAGTGTCCGCACCCTGTCCGAAATTGGTTCTCCTCGTCGAAACAGATGACGCACAGATCGTCATCGGCGTAGTTCGGGAGTGTGTTCTCCGGAACTACCCCGATGGCGATCATTTCCTCGTCTTCCTGTTGCTCCGGTGCGCCGTCTAATGTACTGACATCATCACTATTTTCGATCTCCCAGTTGGCCTGGTCCCATTCCTCCATGGGCTGGCCATTTGGCTGGTGAGGGAGTGGCGGATCGTCCTGATTTTGCTGGATTATGTTTTCTTCTAGTATATTGTCGATTTCTTGCCCTGGCTGGTTCGGTTCTTGCTGGTTGGTCTCTTGATTTTCGTTTGGGAGTTCTTCTGGTGGGTTGCCGATTTGCTGGTCTTGAACGCTCTGTATAATATTCGGGTGTGGTACAGCACCTGGTCGCGGCGGAGGGATCCTGGGAAGCTCCTCGCCTTCTTCCTGATGCTGCACTACCAACCGGTCGTATTCTGTTCTCATCACATCCCGCAACTCCTCTGACCATCCGAATGCGTCGGCTAGTTGTAAGCTATATCCGATCCTCCGGATGAGCCGCTGTCTTCTCCAGGGCGGGATGGTGGTGCGTCCAGGTAGATAGCTTTGTACGTCTAGACCGAAGTACGTACCAAACCAGTCGTGTCGATAATCTCCTCGGCCGATATCCCACAAATCGGGATTGTCGATATCCCATCGTACTGCCGCTTCGACGCGGTCAGGAATGCGCGCATAAATGTTCGGATCATTCATTTTCGATAATTTTCTCGCGAACTTGTTCGTTTGAATAATTCTTGAAGACTGTGTCGATCGACTGTCTGATTTTCTTATTCTAGATTTTTTGGAGGGGTTTTTGTTTTGATCTTTGGGAATTGTTTTGTAAACCCTTGTGCGTATTTCCTTGCACGAATTCGTCTCTAGTCTTCTGGTATCGTATTTATGTCATTAAAAAATGGCTTACAATACCGGAAGCTATGCGAATTGTATAATTTTTCTCGCTGCTTTTGAGCGGTTGTGTTTGATTTTACGTCGCTAGGTCTTTAGCGGATAATTGATGACTGCGCGCGTCTTTGTTTTGTTAAATCTAACTTAATTCTAGCTTACAATGTAATTTGTTGAAAAATAAACCTAATGTTTTCCTTATTCTACCGGTGCCTGACGTCATTGACACCGTTACTTAAGCTAGTTGATAATAAATCTAATTTGTTTGGTAAATTATTCGTCATCGGAAATATGTTCCCGTACGATATAACGCTTGAGGCGTCTTACGTGAATCGTTTCTTTTTTATCTTCGATTTCGAGTTCGTAGTTGAGGTCGGTTACCTTTCTGAGCACTTTGTACGGTCCGGTGTATTTAACAGCGAACTTTCCTGGGTGCTTGAAGGGTATTTCGATTAGGACTTGGTCTCCTTCCTTGAAGATGACCTCTTCATGGTTTTTGTCGTAATTTTCTTTCATTTTGACTTGATTTGCGTAGATGATTCCAGGGATAGTTTTTCTGATACGGTTAAGTTCTTCGATTTCCTCGAGTCTGTCTCGAGTGTCTTTTGTATTTATGCCGAGTTTATTTTCGATAGGCATATTTGGTTGTTGACCGTACAGTATGTAGTATGGGCTTAGTCCCTTAAATCGAACGAGAGGGGTTGTATTGTATGTGAAGACTACGAATTTGACGTAATCTGCCCATTTTGATTTATTTTGCTCTTCTGCGTAGTAAGACAATGTTTTGACGAGAGTAGAGTTGAGTTTTTCGACACCTCCTTGAGTTTGAGGAGAATAAGAGGAACTGAGTACTTTTTCGATGCCTAGACTTTTGCAAACGTCGTCCAGCTTAATATTCTTGAAGTGTGTGCCATTGTCTGTTGAAAGTTTTTGCGGTACTCCATAAGTCGTTATGATGTCATATAAGAAGTTGGTGACCGTTTCTGCGGACGCACTGCACAAAGGCTTAGCCATTGCGAAGCGCGTTGCTCGGCACGTTCCGACTAATATGAATTTTTTCCCTTGACTCGGAGGTAAAGGTCCTACGAAATCTAGCTCGAGGTGGGCTAAGATTGCGCATTCCTTTATCTCGATCGGTTTTAGGAGTCCAGGCTTTTTGCCTTTGTCTTTCTTTCTTAATTGGCATTCGTGACAGCTTTTGATGTATTTGATGACATCTTGCGTCATTCCACACCAGTAATATTTTGCTGCGAGTTTTGCTAAAGTCTTGTTGGATCCGAAGTGTCCACCACCAAACGCCTTGTCATGGTATGCTTGTAGTATGTCGTCGATTAAATGGCGCGGTGCTATGATTGGTTTCTTTGTTCCCATAGGCATCGTTAATAATCCATCGCTGTTGATTGCGTAGCGACGGCTTGTTTTCCGAAATTTTGGGAATTCTGGGTGCGATGTATTTGGTTTTCCTTCTAGGATTAGGATGATGTTTTTGCAAAATTCGTCTTTTTCTTGTTCTTGTCTCATGTTCATTCCAGCTTTAATCTCGAAGATCGCTTCTTCTTGGTGAAGTTCCTCCTCACCTCCGAATAGATCCTCCAGATCGTCAGCTGAGCCGTTTCTTTGACCTACGATTTGGTCTTCAGTGTGTTGTTCGGCCTTTGTTCGATCGGTCTCGTCCTGGTTGAGTGTAGCCTGGTTGTCGTGTGTGTTGGTGTCAGGCTTTGTGCACTCGGTAGACGAGTCCTGAATGTCGTAGTTAATTTCTGTCCTACTTAATACGTCAGGGACGATATTAGTTTTTCCAGGTTTATGTTTGATTTCGAATTCGTATTCCGATAATTTTAGTATCATTCGTGCCATTCTGGCATTTGGTTCTTTCATGTTGCTGCATCCGCATAAAGCTGAGTGATCAGTGTAAACAGTGAACGGGATTCCGAAGAGGTATTCTCTGAAGTGTACTATGGTGTCAACTAATGCTGTTAGTTCTAGATCGTACACGCAGTAATCTTTTTGGGCACCCTGTAGTTTCCTACTGAAGTAGGCTACTGGGTGTATTTTGCCTGTTTCTTCATTTTCTTGCGAGAGTACCCCGCCTGCTGCTATTTTCGATGCGTCGGTTTCTACTATTGTTTTTCTGCCTTCTTTGTATATGGCTAGTACAGGTTCTGAGATCATAAGTTCTTTTAATTGTTGAAATGCCTCTTCGTGGTCTTTTTCCCATTTGACTTTTGTTTTTGGTTTTACGTCTCCTTTTGTGAGATCGCTCAGGCATGCGGAAATTTTCGCGAAACTTGGTATGAATTTTCGGTAATGTCCAACCATTCCTACGAACGATTGTACATCGTGGACAGTTATAGGTCTTGGAAAATTTTTAATTGCAGCCGTGTTTTTGTCTATCGGTTTTATCACGTCACCATTTACTCTATGTCCAAGCATTTCTATTTCGTCATAGAAGAATTTGCATTTTGATGTTTTTAGTTTTAGGTTTAATTTTTCGATTCGTGTCAGAACTGTTTCTAGGTTTTTTAGGGCTTCTTCAAAATCTGTTCCATACGCGCACATGTCGTCCATGTAGGCTACCATGATTTCGTATAGCAGATCTGAGAATTCGGTGTTTATTGTTTTTGAAAATGCTGCTGGTGAGTTCGCCATTCCTTGTGGAAGGACTGTGTACTCGAAAATATTGTTGTCGACGTTGATTGCTGTTAGGTACATTGAATCTTCTGTGATTGGAATTTGGTGAAATCCGCTATTGCAGTCTAAAAGGTTGAAAAATTTCTTTCCTTGTAGGGCCATAATTAAATTGTCGATTCGAGGTACTGAGTTTCTGTCTCGGATTAGTTTTAGGTTTAGCTGACTATAATTTACAAGGAATCGGTATTTGTCTTTCTGTTTTAATAGAAATGCTGGCGCGCTGTAATGTGATCGCGATCGCCGTAGTATGCCTACTTTCAATTTCTCTTCTATTTGTTTCCATATTTCGCGACGTTCTACTGGCGATAGTTTATACGGGCGTAGTGCGACTGGTTCATTGTCCTTGACTCTGAGTTGATATGGTTCTACGTTGGCCTTGCCGAGTTGTGATTCATTCATAGTAAACAAATGTTTAAATCGTTTCAGCATTTTTACGGCCTTGCGTCGTTGGTCAATGCCCAGTTTTTTACACACGTCTATTCGATAACCTTCTGAATCGTAAACATCGTCGTCGCTTTCGATGACATTGCTGATTTTGATTTCATGCACGTTTTCATTTGTCATTGTCGGGTATTGTTTACTTTCTCGTATGTGAGCTATTCGCTGACAGTCGAAGATTGTTTTCGTAGCGCCTGTGTAATTCCATAATTTAATTTTTAATTGCTTGTCTTTTTCGCACGTTCCTGACGCGGTTATTCCACTTTTGGAAAGAAAGCTTTGATTTGGGATTATGTCGGCGTTCGTTGAACTTGACTCGGATAGCTCTACATAGCGAGTTTCGTATGGTTTTAGAACGATTTTTTCGTTTGCGATGATTTGGTTTCGTACCAAATTCAGAGGTTGGTCTGTTGTTTTGAAAGCTTTTAACCAATTTTTATCCATGTGGATAGTGATGGCGTTGGCGCCGGCACCCAGGCGGACGGTTTTGCTTTCAAAGTCGATGACAGCTGCGTGTCGTATTAGGAAATTAATTCCTATTATGACGTCGGTATTTAATCCACTTGCTACATTTATTTCGGCATCGTATCGTGTATCATTGATTTCTAACTGTAATTTGGTCTTGCCTTTGTTCTCCAGTAGGGAGTCGTTCGCACAGGTGAGCTGCACGTCTGGTTCCTCGAGCTTAATATCTTCGGGGAAGATTGCTTCGTTCACCAGAGTGAGGTTACACCCTGTGTCTATGATCCCGCTGTATTCGTGATTGGCTATTTTAACCTTGACTTGGAGATTTTTAGCATTGACCTTGTTGACGATTTCCTTTTTAGGTACGGTTTTCTTAGATTTTACCTGCTTGATTGTTTCGGTTTTCTGGATTATTTTGTTAATTTGATTTATTTCCTCTTCGTCGAAATCTTTAAGCAGTGTAAATCTGTTGAAATGATCATACCTTTGGAAATGTTCAGTTTGTTTGCCGTTTTGAATGTAGAAAATGTGCTGTCGTGGTTGTTCTTGTTTTTCCGCCTGGTGCCTTTCGCTTACTAGTTTTTTGGAGCGGTATTTTGGTTAGCTGCAAGAACGCTTTGAACTGCTTTCAGGTAGAAACAGTCTGCAGTGTCA
>CM076240.1:52363255-52473255 GCA_038380155.1 Pseudococcus jackbeardsleyi
ATTACATTGCATTCTGAAATATTTGTGTTTTTTTTTTTTTAAATAAAATTTCGTTCTAGCTACATGTACATAGATATATTTTTGGAATTTCGTGCCGCATCGGTCTATTAGGTAGGCAGCTAGGCACCTTTTTCGCACGTACGAGGTACTATTTTTATTAAAAACGACAGCTAGATACCTATTTCATTGGTTTACCATATCGAAACGTTCTTTTATTTTTAGTATGAAATAAGTGTTCCGTCTGGAGCTTCGGTTACAAAAGTCTTTGAAACGTATCCGCAAAGTGCTTTTCATTTCTACAATGTAAATTTTCAACCCCTACTTCTCACGTGCCGTACGATGCCTTTCATCGGCGTTAATAAAGTTGCATAACCGAATTCCTGTAAAAATGCTTAGGGACTCACCTACGTGATGTTTTCCCCTACGTTTGAGTTTGTTGGACGATCCGACGCGGCGATCCCTTTCACCGTGTTAATATAATTGCATAACCGGTTTGCCGTAAATATTATATGAGCAAGTATGCAGATACTAGCATAGCTGAAAATCTCTAAAATTAAGTATGAACTTGAAACCATGAAAATTATACTCCAGCGAAAAATCTGATTACGATTTGCTGGGTAAATCCAAGTACCTACCTCTCAATATGCGAATTCAGATTCCCCTAGTTCAAGACCATCCGTAATCAATAATCATGATTCGAATCGATAGTCATGATAAGTCAATTATTCGAATCGAATGCTCGCAGAATGATTCATGATCAATACTAGGTATTATTCCATGATACGTGATTCGTGACTTTGTGAAAATGATTCAAATTTTTCGAACTATTTTTCAGATCTTTATATTTCATGGTCAAGTTTCTCGTTGAAAAAGTGAAATTTTTCAACATGTTTCCACTTACAATTTTTTTCCTTCACTTTTCGATGGATTAAATAACATACACGTATACCTAGACCTACATACTCACTTTTTCGGATGCTTCAATTCAAACGAAAGCTAGGAAAAGGAAAATGACAAAATAAAGCACATTATAAATCATTAAAAAAAACGCAACTTCACTTTTTGTCAGGATGAATATTGTGTTTTCCTTTAGTTTTCACAACCTTTGCCTAAATTTTGACACGTAATTAAAAAAAAAATCAACGTAACAAGTAAGTAGGTAATTATGTGTAAAAATTCCGCACAAACAATAATACAACGATACCAGTGATTTTATTAATGCTTATCACCATGTAAGAATAAGTATAAAAATGAATGAAAATTGAAAAAAACAAAAACAAAAACTCGCGCGAACTTCATAAAAATAATAAAAATGTTTTAAAAAAAGAAGTACCCAAAGTTAGATATAGGTACCTACTACCTAGTCAAATACATGTAATATTATTTATTTCTAAACAGGAATGTCATCATTCGGAAACTTCTACCATGCATAAAACATAATTTTTCAACGTATCTCCAATAAAAAATTACAACTTATACAATGAAAGTAGAAAAAATAATTTTTCAGTGTCTTCTACAGAAACATAACAATTTTTTGAAAAATGCTTATACTCAGTTCAATTAAAATTTTTAGTATACCTATGTAATGTCATTAACATATTGATACATGAAAAAATAATCATACCATAGCAAAATAAAATTAAACACTTCGAAATTTATAGATTAATACGCTTAAAAAGAAGGGTAAACAAAAACATTGCAATAAATCATAAAATTATACTTATCTAAACATTCAAAGGTCACAAATTATAATATAAACTATCGTCTAGATCGTCTGAATACCAAAATAATTCTCAAGTTTTTGCAAACTCGATTCGTCGTTTCGGCTCGACACATATTCAAAAAAATTCTGAACTTTAGATGAAATCATTTTACTGGATTTATAATCCGCCACGTTCTCATCACTCATCAAGATTAACTTGAGATATCTATCAAGGCCGAACAGATACGTTTCATCAAACGGCAATTCATGGTTCTCAGTGTATTCCTCGTTTAAAAAGCGGAAAGCTCCATCAAATATGGTATCAAGTAAAGCTTCGCATTCATATTCGGGTATGGATCTGTCGCCATCTCCGATACACCATTTTATAAAGCAATAGGGACCCGTTGTGCTGAAAAAGTGCCCTAGCCAAGAGCTATTGCGAGTTTTGAGCATTAAACAAACAGAGCGAATCCAAACACGTTTCAAAGTATCTACTTCAACTATATCAAACTCAGATTCTACTATTTTAATCAAATGATCTACTCTTATATCGTTGCTTCCAACAAACCTGTGATCGAGAAAATCCGTGTTCCACGAGGTAATTAATTGTTTTCTCGTCCGTGAGGCCATTGAGTCGTTCTCTGGATATATTTCGTTGATGAATTCTTTCAATACATGCCATTTAGACAAATGGAACAAGAAAAATTCTGTAGAGAATAGATCAGATTTCAGTAATTCTTTCTTGAATTTTCGAATTTCATTCTGAGTGGAGCAAAAAAAGTCCAACATCATGTTCAAATGATCGAGATTCGAATTACGTAATAACATCATACAGGTGTCTTTCATTTTGCCAGATTCTATGACCATTTTTTTAAAATATGAAAGTTCGTCCTCCTCTGATAAACATAACATTAGAATTTGGTTCATAGATTGATGATCGACGATACAGGTTCCAAGATTTTCTGCATGCTTTAGAATCAATTCTTTTCTAAAATTCATATGTTGCAGCGATAATATTCTGCATAGAAATGTAAAAGCACTTGGCGAAGGTTTGGAATGAAAATTAAAATAACTATCAAACATCAAATTTGTGACTCTTTCTGCAGCAGCAATTTTGAACTGATCAGAAACTGAATCCCATATATCAATTAACCAGTTCATCCATTCTATTTCCGATCGAAAAATAATCAGGAAAATTATAATCTTGACGAAGTCTCCGACCGTTATAAAACTTTTGTAATGAGTCCAAATCCAACGTACAGATTTTGAGGAATCTTCAGAAGTAATCAAATTCAATATAACGTCAACAAGTCTTGTGGACAACAAATTACACTGCAGTTTCCTAGATAAGAGCATAAAAATTTTTTCCATGTGATAGGTTCGATACAACCAGGGATTTTCATAAATATCCATATCGTCAGCATTGAAGTGCTCGAATACCGATTCGGCTACTGTCATTCGCCAATCCGTACTCATACGATGCCAAAAATACTGGAACGGTATCCATTTATGAAAATAACATTTCAGTAAACTCATAACCACGTCCAAGTACGTTGGAGTACGGCGGGGATCATTTTTGGCATAATAATACCAATATTCAACCAACAAATCCCCTCGTGGATTACTTCGTTCTAAAAAATTAGCAGGAAGCGAGTCAATGGGAAACTTGACGATCTCATCTTCTAAACAGTATTCACACATGATGGCAAACTTTTGTACTTCACTCAATTCGCCGTCAGCAACAGACAATGTTTTTAAGGCACTTTTTTCGAGATCAATTTTACCATTGATCGACCAAACGCACCAATTTGGATTATTTAATTTCACATAGAGGCGATCCAATTCAAATGACCATTCACGTATTTCACGTTCAATGCGAATGAGGGCGATTTTGATTACTTTTTCAATCATTTTCGGCATATTTAAGGTTTCCACGAGGCTTTCGTAATTATTATCATTTAAATTGTCATCATTTTTCAAACGGAAGAAATGACTGTGGCGTATGGAGAGAGCAACTTGGTGGGATGCTATTTCTTCCAAGGTTGGAATATCGATGCTGTACACGAGGCGATTCTCCGAACATTCACGTTCTTCCATGATTCTGTTCAGCAAATTGAATTGATTGAGTGTATAATCTGAAAGCAAAATATCATTTGGATTAAAATCATGAAAAATCTAAATTTCTGAAGAGCATAATGTTACTCAAACTATAATAGCCAGTCGACAAAAAAAAAAAAAACAAGATATAGGTAACCAGAGTTTTTTTTTCCAAAAATTGCACAATTTTCTAGGAAATTGGGTAACACCAAAAATTAGAAAATTTACCGAAAAAAACTAGAATAATTTTCAAACAATCAGCGTTCTTTATGAATCTTGACATTTTTCAAAAATGTTTTGGTTTATCGAAAATTTTTTATAAATTAATACAGATAACTTCTTATTACCAAAACCATGGTTTGCCAAAAAATTTTCAATGGAAAATCTAACACACTCTTCCAACCAAAGAAAATACAGAAATGATTAAAATCCAAAGATCTTTTCTCATCGTAAATTTTAAGAGTTTTATATATGGGAAAAATGACCAAATAAAAAAACTAACGTCGGATTCGTATCATAAATAATAAGGCGATGTTTTTGTACGTGAGCCTGTTTTACGGATTCGAAGTGGTTGGTGGGCAATTTTTTTTCAAGTCCATACATTTTTCCTGTTCCGACTTTTTTCCAACTTCAATTTTTTTTGACGAGGTCTAAATTTTTTCCTGTATTTTTTCCGACATCAATTTTTTTTTGACGAGGTCTAAATTTTTCCTATATTTTTTTTTCCAACCGGTCGTTTTAATTCTCACATATCTTACCATTAAGATAAGGAAGGTAATCGGTGATAATTCTTTTATTGTCTAAAGAATGAATAAAATCGAGTGGGTGCTAAAGCGGCGCTTAATTTTGCTGATTCTGCAAATTTTTCTCAAGTTATGCAGAGATGCTTCGGTATCATTCGGTGCATTTCATAATTATGGAAAATGATATATTAGATGTGTATTGTGGGTGATAATCGTATTCTGAATTCGTTTATTGAGTTGTCTGTTTGTCAAGATATCGAGAGTGCAGTGGCATGGCGGCGCGTAAGTTTTTCAAGTAGTAATCGTATTTTGTAGTACTTAGATCAGGCCATAGAAGTTTTTCAATGCTGCACCCTCTGTTCATTTCATTCTTATCAATAAAAATATTCAATAATAGCTTCAAATTCAACAATCATTTTTCAAATTTGAGCTGAAGTAGAATTTTTTTTCAAAGTTGAAAAAGATTTTGAAAAAATTTGAAGAAAAAAATTTATAGAGGTGAAGGAAATGGAGAAAAAGTTTTTGGAAAATAATTTGGCAAATTGGAAAGATTTCAGAATTAAAAATTTTAAAATTGGATCGAATTCCGAAAAAAAAATCCAACTTTGATGAAATATTGAGAAAACATTGTGTTCGAACCACAATCGTAAATAATACTCAGGTATCCAAACATCAAACAAAAATGTACAACCATGAAAACGTGATTACAAAAAGGATGTTTTTTGACAATTTTGATTTTCTCAACAGATTTATAAATTTTTCAAATTATATAGTACAATAAATGACGCAGAAAAACTTTTTTTGGTAATTTTTTAGTGTAATCGGCGATTACAGCGATTACATTGAATAACCGCCACTGCGAGAGTGCAAACATTTTTTTTGTGTTTGGTTCGTGATGGATAATCGAGAAGAAACTAATAATGAAAACGACGAGGGAGTCGAAAGCGGTGAGTATTTTTAATTTATTCAAAATTTTCGTTTTCGCGTTTTTGTTGAAGAGTTTAATTGATCAAAATTTCGTGCATGAATACATCTCTTTTTTATTTTTATAGTATCAAGTGAAATTCGTGCAAGAGAGAATATTGTTAAAAATTGTGTCAATTAAAATTTTTGAATAAAAATCGTGATATTTTCGTCTGAAAAATATTTTTTGGGAGATCGAGGGTAATTTTAGGTGTAATTTTGATTACGTAGTTGTGTGGAAATACAATTTTATTGCTTAACTAGTGGGAAACCCATCCTTCGGATGGGATAGGGGTTTACATAATATCAATTTGTATGGTTCACCTTGGGGCCCCAACCCCTGTATTTTTCAAAATTATGATTTTTTAATTTTTTTCTACATTATAAAAAAAAAATAGAGGGAGTAAAAGTACCTCGACTTTTACTCCTTTTATAAAAAAAACTCGAGAGGTGAACGATTTTCAAAGATTTTGAATTATTTCCCATTCCCTCGCTTCGCTTAGGAATTAAACCTCAAAATTCGTCAAAAATCACTTTACCTCTCTCGTAGCATAATACACTAATTTTAATATGAAGAGACTTTCAATTATATGTGACCCGTGCAGGAAAAAGGTACCTAAAGTCGGATATTTCAAAAATTAGTTTTTTGGCTTAAATGATAGAGAAGACTATGAGGAACATTTTAAGACTTGGATGAGCATTTTAGGTCAATGTTTTGGTGAGATAGAGGCATTTGAAAATTAGAAAATAATGACTTTCAAAAAAAAGAAATTGAAAAAAACACGTTTAAAGCGGCGTACTGGTCTGAAGTGCTTGCAAATGCATATGCAAAAAAAAATTGAAAAAAATCACCCATTTTTCATATGTTTTCCGACTTCAAGTACCCTCTCCCTGTAAAGGTTGCATATTTTTGTCAAAAGAAGAGACCACGCTAAAAAGGTATTGCATTTCATTAGGAGGGGGAAGAGGGGAGATTCACAATAAATTTACTGTTCAGAAATTTTTTCCAGGTATTTAACAACCCGTCTCATGTAAATGATCGCAAATGAATAATTAACCTTATTTATTTGAGCAGCGGACCCGTCCTATCCCGATCACAACAAAATTGTTCGTTTTTATGATGCTCTGCAATTTTTTTCCAACTTGTTTGTTCATAAATGAGTAATTTTGAAAGTAATCTGACCCAAAAAAAATAGGTTTTGCTCTATTATAAAATTTCTCTCACCCGTCGCAGTCTTACTCTCAATTTTAAAAAATATCAAAACTGTACCTTGAAACAAAAAGAACTAAAATTGTTCGTTTTTTATATTGCTTAGAAATTTTTTTCAACTTTTTTTCATAAGTGAGTAATTTTGAAAGTAATTTGGCCTCTCCTTCCTCCTGCCTCCCTCCAATAAAAAAATAGGTTTTGCCCTATTATAAAATTTCTCTCACCCGTCGCAGTCTTCCTTTTTCCCCAAAAAAATCCAAGAAATTTTGAAAGAAATTATACTGATGTGTTGTAATATGGGCAGTATTCGATATAAATTTTTTCCCAAATAAATAAATAAATAAATAATTATTTTACCAATTTTTTTGCCTTGGTATTTCAGGAATAAATCCCAGAAAAATATTCATTTATTTTTTATTGCCTTCTAATTCAGAAATATTTCATGCGAAAACATGTAAAAATTGGAAAATGAAAAAAAAATTAAAAAATGCCAATATATTTTTACCTATTAAACATCCTACTCATTTCGATGAAAATGAAAACCCCCGAATTAAGAATTCGGCAACCAGCAATTTTTCATGTTGAAAAACTGCCTGTGAATTACAGACAGATGCCCCAATACTACTTTCCCCATGAAATAAAATTTCGATCTTGGATTTTAGTATAATTAGATTTTGGGAAAATTTTCAGTGAATCAATTCGAAAATAAAACGTTTTGGTGAATATATGAGAAATTTTGGTCAATTTTTTGGGAAAAATTGATGGATTTATAAAAAATTTGGCGAATGTTGTCGTGTCAAATTCTTCTAGAAAATTATTGGTGATATTAAAAAAAAATTTTTTGAGCGAATTTTTGTTGAATTAAATTTGTTTTTTTTTTTTTTAAAAATGGATGAAATTTCTATTCGTGTGAATGGGTGCCATTATGTTGATTTTGTTGTGAAATAAAAATAATCGAGGGATTGAAAAAAAATGTTGATGAAAATTTGTGAATATAGTTTGATCAATTAATTGCATTTTCGAGTTCGTAAATTTTTGATGAATCATTTTTTCTAAAGATGAGGTAATTCTTATTTTTACGTAATCGAGACAGTTTTGAAATTCCGGATGGGTTAAAAATTTTTTTTGAGTTCGAAATTTAGCCTAATGTAATTTAATTTTTGGTTATTTATTTTTTTTCTAAAACGATTTTGAATCACTTTCGTCATATTTTCCGAATTTTTGGGAAGCATTCATGGCACGGGCAGAAGAATTTGGAGTTGATGTCGGAGAAATAGCAACACCTCCGCATATGTCTCCGAGAGCGGTAAGGTTTTTTTTCTCTTCTTATTTTTTTTGTTTGGCTTGCGCTATTAATTTTATTTTTTTATGTTTCTTAGTTGGCGGAAATAAATTTGGACCAGGAATTCGAGGGGATAGTTCGGGGTTTGGGACTTTCGCCGAGAGGAGAGCCACATAATAATGAGGTTGAGGTTCCAGCACAGGTTGCCGATCCTATCGTAATTGTTTGAGAAGTGCCGCCGCCACCTGTAATCGTTCCCGATGAACCGATTTCATTTCAAGTGCAGCAGGCTGAACCAAATTTTCAAGGAGGGTCGATGGAGAATGCCTACGTGCAATCGTCCATGATGAGAGCTTCCTTGCAGAGGATCGGACAGAATCAGGCTCAACCGGTTTGTCAAGCTGTGGTGGATCGTCCGCTTCCCCCTTACCATGAGGTAATGGAAAAAAGATCGACCTGGTGTAGAACCTCGATGGCGGAGCCCAGTGATGTAATTGAGCTGGGTGCTGAGGAATCGGAGGTGACCGCAAGCAACGTGGGGTCGGAACCTGTTGCAGGTCCTTCACAAATTGGCGCCCGAACTCAATTTCAAGTTGGTAATACTGTCCAGTGAAAGTAATATTATTATGTTGAACGCTGTCGAGATTCAAGCCTCGCCCAGGCGTTTAAAGCGACCAATCACAGAGCGGTAATTTGGCCTGTGAGCGATCGTATGTGTAACACGCTTAAATGCATTCGTAATATAGGTAAGATGGTTTTTTTTTTTTCAAGTAACACATTTGAAAGGTAGAAAAGGAAAGAAAATACTGGATCGAAGATAACAATTTATTTTTTTATTCAAAGCAAGGAGTTACATCAAACCGATAGTAGGGAAGTCCACATCACGGCACACCATGTATGTACCCCTTTTTGAAGAAAGTCGCATGAAACCCTAATTAGTCAAAACCGGTAACAAAATCAGCGACGTTCAGATATAGTCATTGATACTATTCGGTCGATCTTGTAAGTAATTTCTCCTTATTTCCCTATGGAAAAAAAAACAAAGAATAAAATGTTGACAGCTTTATACAGATTTCAGATTGTTGAAAAATCTGAAAATTATACAACTGATGTATTAATAATTTTTTTGTGTGATTTTCATTCATCATTTCTTCCAAAAGACAATTCTGATGAATGCAAATTTTTAATGAAATATGACGTGTGTCATTGATTTGGTTATTTTTTATTTCTCCACTTAAGATGTAGGTACCTAATTTGTCCTCGTTCCAAATCATATCAGCCTAACGGCCTGTACTTTATTAATGACTGATTCAAATTTAGCGAATACTAGGTAAAGGTTCAGGTATTAGGTATACAAAATTACAAATCTACGTAGATTCTCGTACGGTGAACTGTCTTTCAATCAGCATAACAATTATGCCAAAACTTGAACATCAACCGATTGCTGGAGCTGATGCGTCGCGGTCGTGTTGTGGAAAAAGGTTAACCAGCAGTCTCATTTTGTTTTGGGTAAATGGCGCCAATTTCCACGACATCGAAGACCCGGCTCCAATAGCTCGGTTTGAATTGGCGCCACCGATGCTGCCGAATATTTGCTCTCGTTGTTGGGCCGCGAATGCCGCCAAATGGCTATTGCCACCATCGCTGTTGCTACTGCTGGCGTCGGTGCTGGCACCTGCGAAATTTGAGACGCCAACGTTGCCGTTACCGCCGAATACTGCAATAGAGCAAATAACTGCATAGTAAATAGGTACATTTTATATTGGGTGCCAGAAGATGTATTGGGGCGCATTGAGGTATTTCTGGATTCGAAGCTGCAAAAATGAAATTTGTGAGACTAGGAACATGGAAATTGGTGAACAAACGTTCTTCAAAGTGCTGAACTCAATTTTGAACTTGTTTTTAGATTTTCTGATAATCTGCTCTCTGAAAGGGGGGGGGGTTAAAAATTCAAATTTTCGAAGAATTTTCAGATTTTCTGATAACGTACCTCCTGAAAAAGGAAATAAAAATTTTAATTTTTTGAAGAATCATTATGTTGAATGTTAAAATATGTGACCAGAGTTCAAAAAAATTGATCCAGTTAGTCATTTTATGGTTTTAACTTATCAGGGGATTTCGGTTCTCAAAATGGTTCAAATTCATCTTGAATCGGGTAAAAGTCTCAAAACAAAATTTATTGTCACACTGTCACACAAAAATTAACTTTCCGCAGGGAAAATAGCAAAAATCACATACGTATAAGTACATTGTAATACATCAAATTGGATTTCTCTATTTTTTTTAATTTTATTATAGATATGGGAATACCTAAGGCTCAAAAACTAAGACCATGAAACAGTTTTTCAAAAAAAGTAGAACTTTGAACTCGTTTTTCTCGTAAACTTGTTTTCGAAGGCAATTTTTTCGGCACTGGCCATGTGATTTTCTCCAGCCAGGAGGATAAAAATTTGAATTTTCGAAAACTATCGTGTTGGGTGTTGAAATACGCATTTTATGAGACGCTGGATTCGATTTCGAACTCGTTTTTACCTCCACTGATATCCCCTTCTCCCCCTCCAACAGTAAAGAAACATAAAAATTAAATTTTCAAAAAATTTTGTATTGGGGCAAAAAGAGTTTCTTTCTAAGAATTTGAAATATCACTCTCTTGTAAGGAGGGTGAGTCATCAGAAAGGGTGAAAAAGAGTTCGAAATCTGTTGAAATCAAAATTATTAGTATTCGAAAAAAAGTATATTTAGATACACCATATCGTAATTTTGAAAAAAAAAAAAGTCAAGTTTCCACCCTCTGTATAGGCTTGTTCAGAGGATGCTCATCAAAAGAGGTGAAAAAGAGTTCAGAATTGAATTCCGTACTCCAAAATACATGGAAATGAGTAAGTACACGGCAGGATATTTTTCGAAATTCTGAGTTTCCATTCGGCTGAAAGAACTTGGCGGGTGAGTTTTGCGTTTTGTAAAGGGTAGAAAATGACTTAAAAAATCAAATTTAATACTCCAAAAATCATTAAAAATTTTCGAAATTTTCAGTCTCAAATTTTCCAATTTTAGTATGTTCAAATTTTCAAAAAAAAAAATGAATTTTTATGGGTGAGGGAAGAAATGGCTGGATTTTGGCAACAATTCTATCAAGTGATGACGCATCACATAGGCAATTTTTTTAAATTTCAAAGTTGGATGAAACATGCTGAAAATGAATCAAAACTAAAAAAAAAAAACACATTTTTCACAACTTCAGAAACCTTCAGCAAAGAAGGTATCCCAACCAGTAGGTCAAACACTGGGTATATACAACTTTCCAATTTTTTTAGATTGAATTTCCATATTTTGTAGGGTTCAGTGCCCACCTTTAAAATTCCAATTTGCCAAAATTCAAGAAATGAACTTCAAAACACTTGAATTTTGGATATGAAGTTTTTTTAGGATGAATTATTCGATTTATTCTCGTTTGGGCTCAAAATTCCACTTCGAATACCCCCCCCCCCCCCAAAAAAAACAAACATATTTTTCACAGAACTTAGGAAACCTGTTTCTTCAAATTTTTGCAGCCTCAAATCCATAAATACTCCATAACGATATCTCAACAACAAACCCAAAAGATGAAACCGATGAAATGGAAACTTACTAGAAGCAGCGGGCAGCTCGTACTCATTAGCCGGAAAAATCTCCACCATCAAACTGATAGGTTTGACTTGAGAAGCAACCGGTTCGACAGCCGATGCTTCGGATCGCAGATCGTGTTCCCGCAAAGCAGACCCGGACCCAGATGCGGACGGATCATTAAAAGAATGAAAAATCGTCGTCGTCGTATAGGACGGCGTAAAGCTCAGCATCGTCGGCGGCGGTGGCGTTGGCGGTTTCAGGTACGGATCCAAATCCAACGAGTAAGTTTCAAAATTATCGCCAACGCCTGGACCGCCGCCATTGTCGCGGTTACGGTACATACGATTACTGAAACGATGATGACTGCGGGGCTGATGAAAAGACTGCTCAGAGGCGGCTGCGGCGGTTACGGAGACGCCAGCAGCACTTTCGGTTTGATCGTGAAGCTGAAGTCGATTTATTTCCACCGGACTGGAAGCTCTAAAATTGCGAAATGGATCCGAGCTTATGCGATTACCATGAATTGGTATGGTCAAATAGGGTGCTAGAGCGGCCGGTGAGTAGTACAGAGGTGCCGGTTGAGTATCTGCCGTGAACATGGTGTCGACGTCGTCGTCAGCTGGCGTTTCGTCGTTGTCGCCGTTACCGTCGTTATTTACGTATTCGTTTCCATTCGATTGCGTATTATCGTCGACTGTCGACCAAGGTGAAGTATCCTTTTCATGTTGATGGTGTGTAATAGTCTGTAATGAACAAAAATGCTTGTTCGCGTATCCATGGCATCGTAATCCAAATTTACCAAAAAAAAAAAAAGGTCACTGGTGCCTTATGAAAGTGAAAAAAGTGACTTACGGGAGTGAAAAGTGACCAAAAAGTGATTTACAAAAGTGAATAGTAACCTAAAAAACCTATGACCTAATCTACACGAAAGGGCTCCAGGCACGGAATTGAAAATACGCTGCGAACGACTGAATCGTTCCTTTTCCAACTCGAAATTTTTCAATTTTTTTCCAAGTCGAATTTTTTTTTTGAAAGTTTGAATTTTTTCTCGATTATTTTTTCAACTTCAATTTTTTTCCCAACTTTGAATTTTCTCTCGATTATTTTTTCAAACTACAATTTTTTCCCAAGTTCGAATTTTTTTTCTCAGTTATAATAACCGAGAAAAAAAAACGAAATTGAAAAAAAAATTGAAGCTTGAAAAAATAATCGAGAGAAAATTCGAACCTGGAAAAAAATTGAAAATTTCGAACTTGAAAAAAAAAACAAGCTGACCACTGTGAGTCATGGAATTGGAAAAGGAACGATTCAGTCGTGCGCAGTGCATTTTCAATTCCGTGCCTGAAGCCCTTTCCGTGTATATTTAGTCATAGGTACCAGAAAATCACTTACAGGCGAGAAAAGTGACAAAAAATGATTTACAGGCGTGAAAAGTGACTAAAAGGTGACTTAAAACAGTAAAAAGTGACCAAAAGTTACCAAAAGGTGACTTAAATAAATAAATAGTGACCAAAAAGTGACTTGACAATAAAAATGTGATCAAAAAGTGAGTCAATAATGAAAATTTGATCGAAAAGTGATTTACTGAAAAAGTGACCAAACCAGAGACTTGACAATAAAATAACCAAAATTTTACTGAATATTAAATGAAAAACAAAAACCAAACATTGATTTAATAATGAAAAAGTCACCATCTTTTCTGAATTCCGAGGTTTTCCACATTTATGAAAATGATATTCATGGAAGCACCGGAAAATAGGATACTCCATTACTCTTTCGCGTTGAGTGTAAAAGCATTTGAAATATGTGGCGTTGAATTTTTTTTTTTTTAAACTACCTCTCATTTCGTATGAGGTTTTTAGATGCTCTCTTTTCTAGTCTCAAATTTTTGATTTCCACCCACGAAAACTCGAGAATTCGAATTTATCCCAAAAAATTTTCGAATAAAAAATTACAACGCGTTGAAAAATGAAATACAGAAATGACGTCAGGGTATGTACCGAATCATGAAATAAAATTCGGGGCTTTCCGGACTTGGAATTTGAAAATTGTTCGGTAATTCATTGCTCCCCATCTGAAGAAACACGCAACCACAGAATTTATGAATTTCACGCAAGTTCCTTCTATCTTTCAGACCAGTTTTCATAGATGAACAATCGATGAAGAGTAAAAAATCAATAATTTTGTGGAAAAAAATATTGATGTGTCAAGAAAAGGCGAAAATTTTAAAGGAAAAACCTCCAGCAGTTGAAAATTCATCGCATTCCTCTCATTGAAGTTTCCCGAAACGTTCCATTCCTTCTGATTTTTTTCTCAACACCGCTTCGCAGTCAAAAGTAGTATGATATTTTTTTTTCATCACAGGCTTATCAAAAAGTACGTTTTCAAAAAAATAAAATAAACACGGAATCTGCAGAAAGAGAAAAAAAATATGTGAACTCCCTCAGTGTGGCGAGCGAATTATTTGAAAAATTCTCAATTTAATGGACAATGCATCAATTATTTTACACATCATGTAAAACAAAATTGGCAAAAAATAAATCAAAGAGGAAGCAATAACTACCCGAGCGAACTAGGGGTGAAATTTATTGAAAAGTTTATAAATTACAATAAAAGAGCAAAACGAATATTCCGAATATTATCTTGTCTTTTTTAATTTTTGAAAATTACAGAGAAAATTCCAAAATTCCCGCTTATTTCAATTATTTTTCCAACATGTTTGATTTCATTGTTTAAAAATTATTTTTAAAATTTTAATTTTTTCAACTATTTTTAAAAATTATTCAATTATTTTTATAGCGATTCTGATCTCATATTCAGAATTTTTTCAAAATGTAATTTTGAAAAATTAATATCAATAATGGTTTTTCAAACCAGGGCAAATTTTAGATTCAGGGCTGGAGTGAAACGTATTTTTCCGCTTCTGTCAATTTTACGCGGGTAAAGTAATTATTATCCTTTTCACGTTACCGAAGCAGCTCCTGTAAAACTCCAGAAACATGCAGAACAAAAACCAAAGACATTGGTGAAAAAAATCTCGAACATTTTGTTTCTACAACCCGGAAATCTAGGTGCCTGCCATTGGAACTGATTTTCCAGTCACGAACGATCGTCATTCTCTCCTCATGAAGTGCAGGAGAAAATTGCCATTTTCTTACCCAGATATGTTGAAGTTGGGCTAGGCCAAGGGTTTCAGGAGATACAGGGTGAGTGAAAAGTGAAAAAGGATCACGATGGCAGTTAAATTAATTATTGAAAGAAACGAGCTGAAACAGAGCCTCTAAACAATTTGGTATTTGAGGCGCAAGCAATGAATAAATTGAAACATAGGAATATTTTAAAATTAATTGGAACAGGTAGAGGTACATGATACATGTCCTTAAGGTAAGGAAACCATGGTGTCAGTTGTTTTTGTTCCAGGTTCCGCTTTCAGAATTGTATGATGAGATAAAGTTTTGGGCCATTTCAAACACTTTTTCGGAGAATAATAAATTTAAATTAGAACTTAGCAATCATGTAGGTAATACGATTCATATTTTTATTATAATTATTTTGAGCTTGCAGGTAAAACGGGTGAAATTTTTTTCGTATTTACCTACTTTATAACATTTGACTTGATTGATTTTCCTCTTTATTTTATGCTCGTAAAAATTTTTACGATTCCTTTATTTACACAGGTATTTCATTATTGTTTATTATTGTCTTAAGCTTGTAAAATTTTTCAAATTTTAGTTTATATTTTATTCCTAATAAATAGTAACAAAAGGAGATCTAACTGAAATTTTATCCTTTCCTTTTTCCCGCAGAAAGAATGCGACGGCTGCGTAAAAAAATTAAGGAAACTCCAATTATACGAAATTACGCTAAATGGGCTATCGGCAGAAAGTGAAAGACTGCAAAGCAATGAGCTCGCCGAAATTAAAAATGAACTCGAATTTTACAAGGAAGAAAATCGCAGTTCTCTACATAGTAGTAAAGTTCGTCAAGACGGGAACGAATATGAAAGGTTATCATAAACACAGATAAGACAACTACAAATCATAGGTTGGTCAATTTTTATTCAAAATTTCTATGTTAGAGTAGGTGGTTCTTTGTCCTTTTTCGGAACCCAACATTTTTTTGTTTCTTCAAAGTTCTTTCGATTTTTTGACTATCAAAATCTTATTTCAATAAGAGGTATTTATGAAATGAGAGATTTTTTTTACATTGTTTTCTAATTATACACTTATCAATTTGTAATTAATTGCATTGTTCTTATGTTAAAGCAAGTCTTTTTTTTTCAAATTAACTTCATTTTGAAAAAAAATGGTTTGAACGAGGGATGATGAAAAATCACTGCTCGTAACTTTTAGGGATTAAATTTAATTTATTAAAACTTTTAAATCAATGTTCATTACTTTTGACATTTGTAGCTGAAATTGAGTATAACTGCTTATTTTTTCAATTGAGTATTGTTACTAGAAACAGTACAGGAAAAATTTGTACTTCGAAGTCGAATAGTTTGCTCTTTTTTGTATGATAGGAAACATGTCAAAATTGGCGTTACAGTATAAATCCGATCTTTATTCTTTTGAACTATATGTACATATATCGTAAAATATTGAATAGTATTGTGTATGATGAAAAATTAATTTTTTAAAGATTTTTTGTACCTTTACGTTAGATTGTTGTACTTTTACCAAAGTATTTGTAACGTACAGTGAACATAAGCAAAAAAAACATAACGTGACAATTTTTTCTTGAATTTTGATGCTTCATGAATCAAAACAAAAAATTTTCTCTATCATTCTCAATTTTTACCAATTTTTCAAAGCTTTTGGTCAAAAACCGTTTGAGATTGGTTGAAAATAGACACCATGAAAAAGTGACCAAAAGTCACTAAAAGTAGCTTTTTTGATGAGTAAAAAAAAAGGTGATTTTAGTGACCCTAGAGATGAAAAAAAGTGACTTTGGCGACTATTTTGATGAAAAAATGATTTTAGTGACCTTGTTGATGAAAAAAATGACTTTGGTGAGTATTTTGATGAAAAAGTGAATTTGGTGAGTATTTTAATGATAAAGTGACTTTGGTGAGTATTTTGATGAAAAAGTGACTATAGTGACTTATGATGAGAAAAGTGACTTTTTTAGTGACTTATGATGGTAAAAGTGATCAAAAAATATGCCTTCTACAAAAGAAGCAATTGGCGACTCGACAGTACCATATAAATATAGAAGAAAAGTATAATTCCAAGTAAAGACCTGTATAAAAGGTTTTTCAGCAGCATCTTCCACTTCTTCGCTGCCACCACCGTTATAGCCGTCCGGCCGATGCGGATTTTCAGAAACCACGTCACGCTGCCACGTCGACGCGGCCGTGGCCGACGTCTGAGGTAGGTTTGGTTGCGTACCGGGCACTGTTTCCGACTCCTCGTTCCGATTCTGCTGGGACCAACAGTCATTGGACGATTGGCAATTTATATATTCGATGAGCTGCTGCAAATTATTATTATGGGTCCGACGCGGATACGATTCCAGCTGGGCGAAATGTATGGACGTTTGAGTACCAGCAACCACCATCGGGACTGATTTATTCGTTTTCGCAGATGCAAAAGCCTGCTCGGTAACTGCAGCTGGGGTCTTCTCACCGGAGTCACCTTCGGTCCGATTGCTAGAAGGAGCAGATGTCACTGATTTTTTCAACTCTGTTCGTCGCAACAAATCGGCCAAACTTTGGATTCGGTGTTTTTTGGCGGCGGCGGTCGTAGCCGCAGTAGCTGCCGTGGGCGCTGATTGAGAAGGATTTTTTGTCGTTAGGACGATCGCCTGTCGTGTTTTTTGAAAATCTTCGCCATCGGCGCCGGCGCTGCCCCAAAATTGGCGTCCATTTCTGGACACGTTCAAGGAACGCAGAACTGTGGTGACTGGTAACAGCAGATTGATTTCTTCTATTGGTAATTTATTCGAAAGATTTTGTAATCTGACGAAACTAGATGTGTTGAATGAGCCTTTGCGAAAGTCATTTTCCGCATCTACCGTGTCTTCGGGTTCTTTTTCTAGCTGGTTTTCGCGATTTCGTCCGTAATACGATCGTTCATCGTGACTTTTTTCGTTCTCGTATACGAAACTGGCGTAATGATGGGATAAATCGATCGATTTTTGGTATTTATCCGCCAGTACCAGGCATATCTGCGGTAACAGTGAAACACGAGAAAAATTAAGAATTTGCGATTTGGGGAGAGAAAGAAGGTGCGAGAGGTGGAGAGAAGGGATTACAAATACTCAATTAACTTTTTGATTTTCAGGAAAAAATTGCTGAATGAAATTTAAATTTTTTAAACCGTTGAAATAGACCAAGGGTCAGTAGTTGAAAGTCCAAAAAAATCATTCACCGGTGAAAACTTTTTTATAGGAATAGGCAATTTTGAAAATTTACCTATTTTCATTTCCAAAATGATGAACGCAGCAATTGAAGCGAAAACTGGGTCAATATCTGAAGAACTCAATGCTGAACATGACAATTCAAAAATATGAAAATAATACTCTTCAGTCCAAATTTTGATTTTTTTTTTAAAAACGTTCATGTGAAGAAGCTTTTCACAGAAAAATAATGATTTTTTGAAGATCGATATTTACGCAATTATTGAATCATATGGGAATTTGGATTTCAAAAATTTTGAAATTTTTTTGAAAAATATTCATCTGAAGAAGCTTTTTATAGAAAAATAAAGATAATTTTGAAGAATGAAATTCACGTAATTATTGAATCATAATGGGAATTTGGATTTCAAAATTACTCCGTCAAAAGAAAATTCAATATAAAATTTTTTCTTTTTCATCAAAAAAATTTAATTTCGGCTCAGAGTGAAGCTAACTTCATTTCACCCGGATAACAGTTCGACGGCATCCAACATTCGACTATATTTAGGTAATTTTAATTTTGTTTTCATTTTTTTTTTCACGCGTCGCGTCATGTCAAGAAGAACGCTATCTACTCTCTCGTTGATTCTTATTGACGCTGGCGCATGTTTTGCGCTTTCTGCTCGTCTTTTCGCGAGTATCAATCTAGAACTAGATTAGTATTAGTATTCGCCTCGGCACCCATACTAAAACACTGAAAGTAGGGCGCTATAACGAGTGAGTGAAATCGTCAGCTATTTCTGGTCCAAGGAGGAAATTTTTTAAAAAATGTATCGTATTATGCATTTCATTATGAAATTTTTAAACGGAAATGAAAACAGTTGATTAATAACATGCCTACCTATCTTTAAATTTAATATAATTTTGTTCTATTTTCAAATTTTTGTGGAAAGAAAAAAAATACAATGAGCGAAAACTGGAAATACTAAATTCAACTGAACTGGAAAATTTAGTTATACTAGTCGAAAGCTATTTTAATTCTCTTTCGAAATTGTTACCTATTACAAGAAAGTGAAAAAGAATAAGATGAGAAGAGACGAGACAAGAAGAGTCAAATCGAATTATGAGAGGTATGCAATTATGCCTCTGCAGTCCGCAGTAATTCATTTTCAGTCCAACTTTGTGGTTTTAAAGCCATTTTGTCATTTTCTTCAATTCAATTTTTTGAAAAAAATGTTCATTACGGTTTGAAATTTTTCCAACAAGAATTTTTTCAACTCAACTTTCCTATTTTAATTTCTTCAAATTCGTTATTTCAAATTTTTAGAAATTCTTTTTTATTCGATTTTTGAGCTAGAAAACATTTCAAATTCAAAGTTGAATCAAAAATTGATGGAAGAAATTTTAAATTATGGGAAAAAACGTTGAGAATGCAAAGTTGAAAAATGTTTTAAAAAATGATTTTTCGCAACTCTAAAATCATTCCAAGTGAAAATTTCCCAGAAATTTCTAACAACTTCGAAATTTCCATTTATCAGGAAAATTTCAACCGTTTTTCAAAACTTCTCCCAATTCAATACTTAAGCCATTATATAGAAAAATAATTTTAAAAATGATAAAATTAAGAAAACTTTCAAAAAAATTGAATAAAAATTTAGATATACCTAATTTGAAAAATGATGAAAAAATTTCAAAATTGAATGAGGTTTGAAAAAAATTAGGATAAAACAAATAGAAAGAAGTTCGAGTTGAAAAAAATTCGGCCCGACTACCTGACTCGTGATAGGAACTTAGGATTTAACTGAGTCGCAAAAAAAGTGAACGAGTGAATCATAAAACTGAAATTATGTGAATCTAGAATATTCATTGAAATTAATTTTCTGACATCCTGAGCCGTCCATTCTAGGAGTAATTTTCTGTAAAAACAGAAAAGCTTCATGAGAAGGGAGAATGGCCAAAAATTTACAATTTTTCATACCTATCGATTGGTGCATTAAAATCCACCCTTAAAAACTTCATGAATTCATTTTTGGGCTATTTTTCTTTAAAAAATTCGAAGGGGCATTTCCACGATTTATTTTGGGTTTTTGAGACGATTACCCCAAAAATGAGCTAAGTAAAATATCAAAAAATATCCAATTTGATAAGTAACAAAAATGAATTTCCAATTTCTAGCTACCTCCTGCTCTTGACTCGTTTCATCGAAACAAATTCCAAGTAAAGTAATTCGAAAAACATCGCGTCAACTCACCACAAAAGTAATTATAGCAATCACACCGACGATGAAGACTGCCCGTGAAATGTAAATAGACGAGAAGCCGCGTCTTTTGATATCATCTGTATTCGCGAGTTTTTCTCGCAACAGACCGAAATCTTTGACTCCGTTGCAAATCTTCGTTGGTCTTTGCCAATTGAACGATTCTGTTTTCATCATTGTACCGCTGAGATGAAGCTGAAGCTAATCCTCGAGAAAGTTGACATGTTTCTTTTCCATCGTAGCTACGGAAACGAAAATTAACCTATTCGGTGTGCTTTCGTTCATGTGTTGTATAGTCACTGACGCAACCGAGTTGGTTTGGTATACTTATATTTTTTTTATCAAGTGAACGACATTATCTGAAAAAAAAAAGCTTATCAATTGAGCGACGTTTATTAGGCACACTAGACGAAAAACGCTCTTGAAAAGCATTTCAGCTTGATATGAATGAGCCTCTGAGTTTTTTTTTTTTTGAAAAAAGAACTTTGGAAACAGAAATTTGGTCAAAAAGTTGAGATTTTAACGCCTCGCTCGATAATTGGGAAAAATTTTCAATTGTAGTTAATCTCCTCCTCACCGCATGACTCTTTTCTTGCTCTGGAGGAAAATAATTTCGTCATTTCCATGATTCGAATGTGTTTTTCGTCCAATTTCTTCAACAAATGTTTGTCCCTTCAATTTTAAAAACCGCCAACATGTTCTTGAAGTGTTTTTTCAGAGTACTCGATTTGAATATCTGAATTTTACGTTCGTTCAACAACTCATCAAAGGCGCTCACCCTGTGCAATTTTTAAAAATTGGTTTCAAAAAAATTTCATAGCAGTGTTGCCAACTGCATTATGAATAAGGCAATTATTTTCAAGTTGGTGTGGTAAATTTATTAGTATTCGTATTTACTGGTAATTACCCTTCGCCGTTTTCGTATTTCGTTTCCCTTTTTTATCCCCCCTTAATTCTTAAGATTATTAATGTTCGTATAATGAGCACGTTGTAATTAATTTTTTTAATAAATCGTTTTGTTTTAATTAATCCTGACAATCGTATTTTACCATGGGTACATAATAAATACCCTACAGTTGGTTGTTGGTTCATTTATTGACTTAAAAAGTAAACCAGTCAACTTTATTTTTTTGATCATCATAGAAAAGTTTTGACTTTTTTTTTTTCAGTTAGAAATCTCCGATTTTTAAAGAAGTCCCAATTTGTCAGAAAACATCAAAGATTTTTGACTGGAAGATCATGAAAAATATTTTCAACTGATATTTTTCGGTTCCAAGCCCATTTTTTTGAAAAAGAAAATTGCACTCAATTCTTACGAACCTGACAAATTTTTCTTGTTTCAAAACAATTGAATATTTAAACATAATTTATTGTGTTACTTAAAATCGGAATGATATAAATTTTTTAAAATAATGCGTATACTGTCTCAGAAGGGGCAAAAAGACTCATTTTTTTGTCTTTCGGTGCGATTTTCCGAAAAATTTCCCCTTTCTGGAGACAATAAATCATTTCTTCTCCTACAGCTAGAAAACTGAGAAGGTAACCATAAACTTAACAGCCTTCTTTCGACTCAGCTAGCAGTGGAGGAGGATGAAGCTGTATTTTGTTTTCAGCTGAAAACTTTTTTCATTCATAAACATAAAGCCTACAACAGCCATAGTAGTTCCAATTCCCCCCCCCCCCTCCCTCAAAAAAAAGAGACCAAATTGACTTTTGAAAGTGAAAAGAGACCAAAAAGTGACCACAACATTATGGATGACCCTGCATTTACTCACAGGTATAGATGGTAAGTGAGGTAGATTTTCTTACTACTTACCTACTCTCATGAAAAAAATCGAGCATTTTGATTTGAATTGGACGACGCCGACAGCGATTTAGGTAGACTTGACTACAATTATTCTAAATCTGTACCTACGTATACGTACACGTAGATACGCGAATCCATCGCAGCACTACAATAATAAAAAAAATAACAATTGAGGGAACTATTTTTGTGAATAAACGACTACGTTCACATTCAACGCAGTGTGTATTCTAAAAAATTTTTAATTAGAGCTGCTCAAATTGAATAATTGTTTTTTTTTGTTTGGATCATTTTTGTCATTTTTAAACCGTTCAAAATTTCATTTTTTCTTAGACCGAAAATTTTTCAACAAAAATGCATCTAAAAGCTGAAATTTCTACATTTATCCAATCAATGTTTCAGTAATGAAAGGAAGTGTTTTTCAGAACTTTTTTTGAAGCTATCCAATAGATTTTTTCAGCCACCCAAAAAAAGTCTAAAAATAACTTGAAATACACACCGCATTCAAGTGAAAGCTCTAAAGCTAAGGTAGTGTGACAATGAAAATGGACTTTCCATTTTTGAAAATGCTCACCCGCCAAAAATTCTCACTTCTATGATATAAAATCATTCTCAGAATTTCACTTACATCGTTTTTTGGACAGAAGAAAAGGAAGTTGTTGAAATTACTCAATAAGAAATCAATTTAGGTTAATCAAAGTATGCTCAATTTGTTTCGATTTTTTTCTCATTATTTTCGATATTTTTCTCTCTAATCTAAATTAGCCCTCAAAAAAACTTGAATTTCAAAATTTCTGAAACATTTCAGGGACAATTCTCTTTGTTCACAATACTCGAGTTGAAAATACTTGCAGATCATTAAAACGAGATTTTTTTTTTCATTGAGAACATTGAAAATTATGAAAAAATTGTTGCATTTACAAGTTTTCCAACAGTCATAAAATCACAAAAAATTTCTCTCTCGAAGGAGCGAAATTTTCTAGATCTTTTTTCCATTCAAATGAGCACTTTTGGAAAATGAGAGAAATCAAAAAAAAAATTACCCATTCCTTTTCATTGTCACCCTAAGATTTGAGTACATGCAGAAGTAGACAGGCGAGTAGTACTGACGGTGAGTATGATTCCTGACGATAATTCGGTATTCGTGAAGTCTGCTGGCAAAGAACAGACACTTTGAGAACTTTAAAATTCGCGAAACAACCAACTCAAAATCGAAACGAAAATTTCACGACGAAATACACGTAACAGTCCAAATTTTGAAAAAAAATCCACCTTCGAATTGCAATTGCTCAGTTCGAAGTGCGGATACCACAATCATACAATCTCGTTTTCGATTTCAATCTCAAAAAAAGACATTGAAACGTGTTCCAAGTCAACTTTGCAACTAGATACGACTAAAATATGTACGTGTTAAACGCGAACAATATGGAATACGGTGTATGGTCGAGTACCCACTCGTAATACGTAGGTAACTAGTGGTATCGGAGTAATTAAGATGAGTGAGAACAGGTACCGGAGCGTGGCAGGCTCGAAAAATAGGTACAGTCTGTCTGGTATAATCAAAAATATCATCTTTTTTTCCGCGTGCTGCTGCTGTTAAATCTTAAACAAATTGAATTTCTTTTCATCCGTCTGACCTCGTCTACGGCCATTACGCTCTATGCAATCGCTATATGTACCTGTGTGTAAGTACCCACATACATATGTAGATTGAGTATAAGTACTATGTACCTACTACCTAAAATGCATGCACCATGTAATTTGCTAGAGGTTTTGATGTTTCCTTCATCTCACCTCACTTTATACTTATTCGTATGATATGGTGCGGTGTGCGGAGTCGTATGCTTCGAAACATACGTACCTTTGGGTAGCATTCTCTCTTATTTCGAATCGGTGAAAAGTCACTGAGAAAGTGTCAAAATTGCAGCGGAGGTGAAATTAATAGAATTTTTCGATTTTAAGCGAATTTTCTCCGATTTTTAAAACTCTCGCAGATTAATTTGTTTTCAATCTTCGACAATAAAAAATGATGTTGCAGTACGATCGAGACTCGAGAAATCGAAAAACTGTGTGGCACGTACTACGTATAAAGATGTGTTTGAAAAAAAAAAAAAATCTAGTCGAATAATGTTTTATAAATTCTCAAGTACCTGGAGTGTCAAAATATCATGTTTTTTAACCCCCAGAACCCATTTCTGAGGTCATTTTTACTCCTGATCTCAAACCAGAACCCATAGAGACAGAATGAGAAGGGAGCTGAGGAGAAAAATGTCTGCGAATATTGAGTGTGGTATTATAATCCATCATGGGGTTTTTATTCGCCGAGTCATTCTTCGATCCTTTCATCAAAAATCCGAAAAAGATCCGTGGGAGTAGGTGGTGAAAAAAATTCAAAAATTTTCAAAATTATTAAGTGGGGTATACAAATGCGTTTATTTTCCTCTTAGAATTCATTTCTGAGGTCATTTGGATACGCCCTCTCAATGGCCCCAAAAATGGACTCAGAAGATCTGAATACCCTCTAAAACCCAATTAAATTTTTTTTCACAACGAAAATCCGCTTGATATAATTTGACAATACATTTTGCCTTTCTCTTTTTTTATTCACATTTTTACAGCGAATCATAAAATTCCAAAATTCAGAATTTGTAGACTTTGAATTGATTATTTTTTTCAGGGATCCCGGAGGGAGGGGTCTGGTCCCTCCGACTCCGGCTTCAAAAATTTTTAAAAGTGCCTCGGGCTCCGACAAGGTTGAAAAGGCTTCGGAGGGCCCTCCTGAAGCCTGTTCCTGAAGGGCCCTCCGACGACGAGAAATCAAAAATTTTGTGGAATTATCATGAAAATAAAACTACCATTACTTTATGAAAAACAAAAAACAAGTCATTGCCGTTTAAGCAAAACATTAACGGACAATTTTAATAGTTTTTAGGGAAGAAAAACTGAAAAATTCCTAGCAGTAAAATTAAAAATTAAAGGAGGGACCTCCGAAGAGGGACCTTCGGAGCCGGAATTTTGTAAAAGTCCCTCCGGCTCCGGCTCCGAGATTTTTACAAAAGTCCCTCCGGCTCCAGCTCCGAGATTTTTACAAAAGTCCCTCCGGCTCCAGCTCCAGTTCCGAAAAAATCGCCCGGAGGGCCCTCCTCCCTCCGGCTCCGCTCTGGGTTCCCTGATTTTTTCACCTGAAAATATTACTTTTTTTTCTATCACTAGAAGCATATTTCTGGAATTTTGTCAGGAAATTTTGTATGTCAGTGAAGTCAATTGCGAATAGTGATATTCAACTTTCTACGATCTTCTACGCAGCTGACCGCCTACCAGCTTAACTTCTCAAAAATGTCTTCAAATTAGGAACATATTTTTATTGATTGTAAGAAAAAATTGATCCATTCACCAGACAAAAAATAATGTATTCGAGTTTGTTATATCAGAATATCACACTTAGCAACTGGCTACACTGACGCACAAAATTTGAAAAGATCAAACTTTTTATTTCTGATGATTGAAAATAAAATTATTGCGAATTCATCAAACGATAAAAAAATTAATTCGAAATCAACGAGAATTCCATTGTGTAGCATGTCAAGATTATAACTGGCTGCACTGATATATAAAATTTACCAAAAAAAAAAACAGTCCGAAATATTCTTCCAGTGATTGAAAAAAAATACGTAATATTTCCAGCCGAAAAAATATTCAATTTAAAGCCCGCAATAAATTTCGTATTTTGGAATTTTATGATTTACTGTTGGCTTATTTTCATTTAAATTCAACACATTATAAATTATAGGAAAAGAGATTAATAATTCAATGTATTTATTCAAAATTTATATAATCAGAATTGAATATTTAAGGTAAACTCTTGCGAAAGCCTACCGAAATTTGATATCCGAACAATTCGAACTGGATGCATCCGGCAGATACTGTATGAGGCACCGAAGTAGGCAACCGTTGTGACATTTGTCTTGTTAGTATCACATGCACGGAACTCTTTAAGGACCATATTATCAAAATTTATAATTTCACAAAATTGGTATTAAGATTGTTTAGTTTCTCACGAATTTGATTTGTTGTACAGTAAAAACTTCTATGTAATTATGAATACCGAAGTCCACTTTCCCAGTTCTATTTTCATGGAGAAAGTCAAAAAAGAAAGGGAAAAGTGAAGCGACGGATATTCGTTTTTTTTTTTTTCAAGTTTTCCACATTCTTTATCCGCTACCAAATAACTCAATGTACGCGGAGAAAGAATAGAAAGAATCCTCGGACGTGTGGAATCGTGGTACGATTTATTAAATCAAACCCACCTGAACGGAGTTAAAAATATGGTCGATTGTTTCTTCGGCTCCGATACCAATTTGTTATTCGAGATTAAACAAAAATGCTTCGAAATTTGTAAACAGAATCTCACGAATGGCAGATTTGCTAAGGGCAAGATTTTTATTCATAGGTTCCTTCGATGTTTTTTCAAGGCTAAGTGAATCCCGAAATTAAATACTTTCTACGCAGAAAATAATCGAAGGAAACATTAGCACCTATCCTACTTAATTTATTTTTTCAAAATTGGAAATTCCAAGCATTAAACTGGCCTCAGCAGGACCATGTATGTAATTGCAAAATTGAAACCGACAAGAGCCAATATGAAAGCGAGTCAATAACTATAATTGTTTAAAAGGTACCTAGGCTTCACATTAAATTCTCACATAGGTAAAGAAAATTTCGGCATTTTTTTAACGTGTTTTTTAGTTATCCCAACTCTTGGTAAAATTTCAGATATCTAGGTAAATTTTCTTTCTCGAATTAGGTAAATTTTCTTTCTCGAATTAGGTAAATTTTCTTTCTCAAATTTGGCGAATTTTTGATTTCTCAAAGATATCTATGTACCGCATACCTCTGCAAAATATGAAAATTTCATCTAATCAGCGGAAAAAGGTGTTTGATATATGTGCTATTTTTGATCTCTCGAATCGACTGCGAACGGTTTCGAGACGTTGAGAAGATTCCAAATTCTTTTGAAATTCTCTAGCACTAAAGAAAACACCATAAAAATGATCCACTGGAGTAGGTATTCAAACTGTAGTATCAGTTTTGGTAAATAAAAATTTTTGAATTGCATTTTTGTTGTTTTTTTTTCATTTTTACACTTTTTTACTTTTGTTATTTTTTCATTTTTTTCATTTTTCATTTTATCATTTTTTTTTCAAAATTTTGTACCGATTTTTTCTATTGTCGATCAAAAATTATTCAAATCTTAATTTATTTTCAAAATACATACGTACTTCATTTCTTTTGAATTCCTAAGAAAGTGAGGATGACCAATTTTTTTGGAAATTGTTACTGTCCAACCTATTTCTTTTTTTTTTAAAAAAAAAAAAACAAAAAAACTGAAGTAGGTATTCAAACTGCAGTATCAGTTTCAGAAAATGAAAATTCCTGATTATTTCGTTTTTTCCGTTCATTTTTACACTTTTTTGTTTTTCTCTTTTTTTTTTCATTTTTTCATTTCTCCATTTTTTTCAAAATTTTGAATTGTTTTCATCGTCAATCGAATATTATTCAAATTTAAAAAAAAGTATAATATTCGATTATTCATGTGGATCTGTTCAAAGTATTTTTTTCGATTTTTTTTATATTGATTCTTTTTGTTTCAAATCATTAAAATATCAATTTTTTGACGTATTTTCCTCTCTGTACCTCGTTTTTTTTTCTTTTTTTTTCAATGAACACTTTTTGCTGATGTTATGTACTTCGTTTAATGAACAGAATGTAATGAGAGATATACATAATAAGGGGCAATGTTCCAATTCGTTTTCGAAATTCATTTTCAATCACCAATTCTTCCGAGTTAACGACATTCTGGAATCCACAAAAATGATGAACAAATCGTTTCGCGAGCAAGTTTGATCCAAACGAAAATAAATGACTAAATCACATTTCGTGCTCGGATCGACATTCTATCGAATAAGAATAATCGATATTTCAAAGACACTGCCATAAAAACAAAACCGCAGTGTGAATAAAACTCTTGACAAGGGGTGCAAAACAAATGCGACACCCAAGACAAACGCTGGACACTGATGAAACATCATTATACAAATCGAACCCAATGGAACACAATGCAGAGTGAACCATTCTCAGTTCGTTAGTTCTAATTTCACATTGAAATGAACAGTGGGTAGTAGGAGCGTGTAATTGAAGGTGATTTCGGTGATCGTTATTTCAACTAGAACAATCTACATGGATCATTTCTTCGTTTAGAACTAACTAACTGCAAACGTCGTTCGTTGAAATGAGTGGTGAATGTCGCCAACTCTGGAATCGTCATTGTAGAAAAATTTGTATCAAGACGATAAGAAGATCGGAATTTCTTTACAATCGACTAAAAATTCTGTCATCGAGTGAACTGATTATCGTCCAACTTATTTTCAGCAGCCCAAAACGAGCAGTTCTGTATTATTTTTTTCAGTGTCCTCTTTTTCCTTTTATGATTATGGATTATCCAAAAACTTATTGGGCTTGATGCCATCTTTTCTCATTGTTTTCTGTTTTTAAATCTGGGACTATCATTATTTTATTTTCATCGAAAACAAATTTAGAACGCTTCAAAATAATTTCTTTCGATTTTATTTCGAAAGTGAAAAATGAACTACAGCAATGACTGAAGCCATCAAAAAAACATTTCTACTTCAGTTTTCATCTGCCATCTTTGGTATCTCTCAAACATCATTCAAAAAACGAGCAAAAAATAATAAATTTCGCATACTAATGCCAAAAAACGACATTAGATTGGATAACTCCTACCTATTTCACGTTCATCGCTTATTTTTTTTAATGATTTTACATAAGATTCCCAAACAAAGATGATTTGTCAGTTCAAAAAAATCCTACTTTTTATATATCTTTTCATTTTTTTTTTTTTCAAAATTTTCAAATGCTGAAGGAAATAGATTTTGTAAAGCAAAATTACACAAAGCAGCAGTTTTTTCAGTGCTCGTTTTTTTTTCTTTGACCATCGATTATGCAAAAACTTATTGCACCTGATAGATGCCATCTTTTCATATTTTTTTCGTCTTTCATCATTCTTTTTTTTATTTTCATCAAAAATAAATTTGACTTTTCAAAACCATTTTTCAATTGATTTGTATTCTGAAGGTAATAAAGAGGAAGATACATCAATAACAGAAGCCAAAAAATTACGTTTTCATTGAATTTTTCATCTGCCATATTTTCTTGAACTTTCTTTTAAAAACGAACAAAAAATGAAATAAAATTCACATTTTCTTACCACAGTTGATGTAGGTACCTATACCTACTACCTACCTACTCCAGATTCATTGATTTTTTTGTGTGATTTTACGATAGATTTACAAAAAAATATGATTCAAAAAATAATTCCCACATTTTATCACACCTCTTCAGAGATTTTAAAAATTCTCAAGAAAAATGCAACGCAGTAGTTCTTTTCAACTTTCAATTTTTTTTTTTAACTCTATTTTCAAGATTTTGTAGTCGGCTTTGAACCTAGATAATCATTTTAAAAATTTTTAAACTTCGACATGGATTTTTTTCTTACAAGGGAAGTATCCCAACTCGAGTAAAATTTTCAGCATAAACAAAAAATTAATCGTAAGTACACAATAAAAGGACCCTCGGATACCCACCCTAAGAAATGTATCAATGAAAAAATTAAACCCAAAGTATGTGAAAACATTGATCACGTTTACTATACATTACAAGAAAGCACTGCTTTTAATACGTTTACGCCTATACTGGCACCGGTGCTGACAAAGCGCATTTTTCAAATTTATGAAATTTCAAAATCACTTGTATGCAGTAGAACAATCTCAAAATAATTTCATCTCTATGAACGTAGTTTTTTCCTACATCTCTATCTCTATACCTGTATTAGCATCCAAGTATATTTTTGTTCTGAATTTGTTACCACCATAATTCTTCTTAAAATTAAAGAAATGAATAATTTTTTTTTTTAATGTTAGATCTAATTCTTATTTCAAAGTTATTTATACCTACAATTTATTAAATATCCAAATAATATAAAGATTCTTGATGTAAAAATTTAATAAAGTATAATAATTATCAAAGAATTAGATAAGATTACATCTATTAGATGTGATTATTTAAAAAAATATTATGTTTTTTGAAATATAATTTTAAAAATTTAGGTACTGAAGACAAAGTCAAAGTTCAATGGTCAGAACCAGCTCTTGTAGCCTTGTAATGTAAACATTGTTTGGATGAATCTTTCAATTGTAAAATGACAGAGAAGTTAAAAAAAATTGTGGGGGGGGGCATATGATTACATTGGACACAACACCCGAACACAAGTGGAGACGGTTGCATAACATGCAAAAATGAAGGGGAACAGAAAAAGGCAAATTAACTACAAACAAATACATCCAGCATACACAAAAATGTAAGTAATGTGACCAGGGGCAGAGTGCAAAAGTTGAACCTCTCAAACGCAAAAAGCAGTCCCTTCATAAAGTATTTGAAAATAGGCTGGTGGTAAAAAACGAACTCGCCACATTAGAGTGTGCAGGGTCTTTCATTATTATGTTATACACCTACAAATGTGTATTGTTTACACATTATGTTTGTGTCTTTTTTTTTTGATATTCTTGTGTCTTTGTATTACCTATAGCTACAAAGGTCAGTCAAGACCCAAGATTCCCTGCTCATTTTCTCAAAAACTATTAACGCTAATGTGTTGAGATTTGGAGACACCCACGATACCGTTATTTACCACACATGGTTAAAATTTTACCTACATTTGTTCAGTAGTACTTATTGGTTTTATTGTTGTATGAAGATGTCTAGAGTGAAATCAATCGGGTCCGACTTGCGTGTGGCACCGAGAGGAGCGATTTGTGTGTTACATTTTAAAAACTGTTCGCCGAAAAATATTCATGAACGTTTGAAGTCTTGTTATGGTGAAAATACAATGTCGATTCAATATATTCGGAAGTGATGTCATGAATTTAAAGAAAGGAGCACAGAAGTCAAATACTTACCCACAGCCTCAGCTCCAAAAACAATGTTTCACAGGGTATGCTCGATTGTTTCAAATGGAAAAAAGTAGAGCACCCCCCCCCCCCCCCTCCACAGCCCGGACCTTACGCTATCGGATTTCAAAATTTTTGGCCTTGTAAAAAAAGATTTAGCTGGTTTGACCTTTGGGAATAAATAAAAATTAAAAAAATGGGTCAAAAAATGGCTGCTCCAACTCGGACCCGCAGTGTGGCGCTAAGAAATTTTTAATTTGCCACGAGATTTAAAATAAACTACGAATCACGTATATGCCTTAAAATCATCTATGTAAAAATAGAAATGAGAAAATCGTTGAAAATAATTACATTCTCAATCATTACTTCGTCAAAACCGAAGCTCATATCTGTTAATATTGGTAAGATCTAAATTACTATGTCATCTTAAAACACTATTATCGATGTTATCATGGAATTTGATTGAGTAAAGCAGCAACGTATTCACAGATTTAAAAAGTTTCTAATGAAACAATTTATCAATTCCTTGAATCGTAATTAAATATTTTGGCATTTTTGGCTTAGTTTAGTTACACGAACGACTCGAGCAACAGTCCAGTTTCGTTGCTCATCCGAGATAGTGAAGTCGTTTCACCCTCTGCTCTTCGCCTCATCTTTTCAAATGGCTTGACTGACGGTGGTAACGTGGTAACGTAGATAAAATTAGCTGGACACTAAAGTAATACTGGACACTTTCTTTCCTTTCATTGGTCATAACATACAGTTACCGCAAAGGTAAGATTGAAAACAGAAACCTAAAAATTCTCTTTGGGTGGTAAGGATTCCAAATCCAGTTTTTCAAACTGGTCAACAAACTCATATGGAAATACCCCTTTCTGATTCAATAATTCAAATTGTTTTTCATTATCAGCCAAAATTTTCAATTGATCTGGAGTCAATGTTTTTGCCAATTTATCTAAACTAGCTGCCAAAAATCTACAAGAATCTAGACAACGGAGTTTAATGACTCCTTTATCATCAACCTTCACATATTTTGTGACCTGGAAAATTTTGGCCTTATGCAATTCGTGCTGTCGTTTATTGGAAAAAATGACTAAATGAAAAAACTAATCTCATATTCGTGTTTAGTTGGTCAAAATACCCCGATCAACACTCTTTTCGCAATTGTTTCTCTCGAGGTCTCGAAATTCAACCCTTTTCAGTTTTTCTATCATGAAAAATCAGTGAAAAAAGTCAAGATTCTCACGTATTCATCACCAGATCAAAATTTTCCATTTGGTAAAGTACCATAATTATTCACTGGCTGTAGATAAAGAATAAACTAAGTAGGTATTACAAATCTCATTCAATTTTAATTAGTCTATAAAACAATCTCGTCCGATGTTGTTCTGAAATTTTGCAAATATCAATGAAATTTTTCGGTGCCGTAATATTCGCGTCAATGAGAAATCTATTCCAGTGTCGCAGTGTTTATTTTACCAGTGTTGTGAAGTGTGTAATCGTCGAATATCATTTATTAAAAATATATTGAATCGGAAATTTTTGAAGTATGAATTTTTTGAGTGCGGAATATTTGATTCATCGAGAGGGCTGTGCGGAAATGTTATTCGTGTGTCGCCAAGTTTTTTTACCATTAACGAGAGTGTCAAAGAAAAGGTTAAAATCGTCGAATACCATTTATCAGAAAAAATATTGATTCGGAAATTTTTGAATTATGAATGAAATTTTTTGAGTGTGGAATTTCCGCTTTATCGAGTGGCCTGAGCGGAAATGTTATTTGTGTGTCGGTTAATTATTCCTTGTATTTTTAATTATGCGGTACATCACCAATTTATTTTAATTTCGTACTTATTAATATACCATTGATGGGCTTCGGCTTATTATTATTATTAATTATTTTATTATTTTTCAGAAAAAAGTAGAAAAATTCTAACCAAACGGTCAGAAAATGTGTGCAGTACGATATTGTGAGCCATGTCCTTTTATGGCAATGGATGGACAATGAATTTTACTAAATAGAGGTGTGCGCCAATGAAGAAATTTCAGGTGTGTTCAGCGGCGAAATTTCAGCCACAAAATGAATGGCGGAGGCGCACAGTGGTTCAACCTGTTTTGTAATTTAAATCGTATATATATATATACAAATTATTCTCATATTGTTTATACTTTATTATCATTCGATAGATTTGACAACTGGTTATTTGGTATTAGTCATTATACGGCACTATACGGCACATCATTAATTTATTTTTTAATTTGGACTTGATTAATATTCTATCGTGTTTTGTATTTATTAATTTTTTGGAAGAAGAATTCGATGCAATTTTCGAGTATCGTTCAAATGTTATCTGTTTATTTTATAACAAGCTGGGGTAAATTTTTTTAGCCTGTTTTCTCTTATTAAAGACAAATTACACATAACTGTTGAACCTCTCAAACGCAAAAAGCAGTCAGTTCACAAGGTATTTGAAAATAGGCTGGTGGTAAAAAACAAACTCGCAACATTAGAGTGTGCAGGGTCTTCCATTATTATGTCATATACCTACAGATGTGTACTGTTTGAAAGTTATGTTTGTGTCTTTGTATTACATTACCTATAGCTAGTTTAGTTGGCGATATCCAAAGATATCGGATTGATTCTTTTTCTTATAATTTGATATTGATGAGCCACGTTGCAGAGGAAACTCAACTCGGAAAAAATCTAGTTGCACTGGAAACCAACATTGACAAAATTCTAAAGTGAATTGATTTTTTTTTTCATATTTTTAAATTCATTTTCAATTTGATTTTTTTTCTTCAGTGAAAATAAACTCGTTGAGAATCAAAATCTGGTCATGGAAAACAAAGTAGTACATAAAATTCAAATGCAAGTTGTGAAAAAAATTTTCAATTTAAAAAAAAGATTTGTTTTTTAGTGAAAATGATATTCGTGAGATTCGAGTAATTAAAGCCAAAATAAGGGCTTTAGGAAGTGGTGCTCCCCTCGGAGTCACGTAGGCGGCATTTTCCATCTACGCAGACAAATACTGACCACGCCATCCGAACCGTTGAGGACGCTGAAGCGTTTTTTAAAAAACCATTCAGTCAGGAGCTGAGACTGTACTTTTTTAATCTACCGCCTATCCGTCACCTCGATGGCATAAAGGTGTTTGTGTTCGATGACCATCTCACCAGTTTCGAAAGTCGGCTAGAAAAGTTTCGAGTAGACAATTTTATTCATCCCGAGACAAACAACCAGTTGGCGGCCTCTCCGGGGCTGAACACGTCAATGTACTACGCAGGTGGGATGCAGTCATTTAGCGAATTGTACGTCGAAGACGGCGCCGGCCATTTGGCGTCAATAAATGGGGTACATTATCTCTTTTATTCTGTAAACCAGTTGGAGGAGCCGCGGAACGCGACGCGCAACACGAACGTTTTGGCTACGGCACCGCCGCATCAGCGAAATGCCATCGCAAAACTCTGGTTGATCGTACATGCGATGCACAAGACAGATATGTACGATTATTTCGCGAACTTGTTACAAGATGGCTCCTACTGCAGCCAACGCCTAAATGCCAAAAACGTTTACATTACGCCAGCGATGTTGCACCGAGCTCAAATCCCATACGTTATCGTGCCGCAGTACGCCGGGGACATTATATATATCAAGTCGGGCGTTTTCCACCAAGTACATACCCTACCGTAGGCCACAGAATTCGTGTATATTTTCTCTCTTCATACATTTAAAACCATGGGTAATTGTTTCGGGCAAGGTGAAGACCTTGCATGGTACATCAATGCACGATTTGAAGAATTCTGTCCTGAAGTAGAGGAAATTGTAGGAATTTTTTTTTTTACTTTGTCATAATTTAAATGATTCTTATTTTTTTAATTTTTTGTGTTTTTTTTTCTGTCTGCAGCGGAAAACTGGATGTACCATCAGATTTAAGGTGGACCCTGGAATAAATAAAATAGCCGGAATCTGAATATCGCATATGGAGGTGCCATCGAAAAGGGTGGTGAGGAAATTAATGTTTTAATTTTCTTCCACCCTTTTGTATATAATTTTGTATTTTTTTTTCAATTGTATTTTTTTTTTGTGTGTGGGGGGGGGCTGTAGGTATAGTGAAACAAATATCTACTTAAATATGAAACTTACACAGAAATTAAAATTAGTTACCTATTTAAATATTCGTTTTCTTTATAATGGCCCCAAGGAAGGGTTTCTATACCATTTGGCAGTAAGATTCTTTTATCATCAGTATAAGTTAGGGCCTTTTTATTCATCAGTTGTGTGTAAATTGTATGCTTATCTGTATTAAAATTGAACATTTTTTTGTAAATTATTGATTTATTTTCTAAACAATCCTTATATTCATCAATAGTTATTTCATTATTCACCACACATTTCTTAATACCTTTGCATTTTTTTACAATTTTTTCTTCAACATTAAAGCAATAAGATTTCGATTTTAAACCAATAAATTCCTTAATAATTTTTCCATTATATTCATCCTTAAATTTACCTACTGTGGCAATCGCGTAAGTGCGTGATACATATGTGTTACATGTATCATGCACCAACGAACGATACACCACCGAATACAAGGCCATCCTAGAGATGTACATCTCAGGGGTGGTCGCGCTGGTCGTGGACATCGCGGTCCGTCGAGAGCGTTAGAGTACTGTTACCTACTCGTAGCTCTCAGCGGATCTCGACAAATCCAGAACTTGAAATAACAATTCAATCGAGACCACTCCTAACCATCACTTTCACTAATACAAACGAAACGTTCACGTTGAACTCGTATGCGATTGTAAAATGCACCTCCAAAGGAGTCCAAATGTCAATACCATTTTCCATCATACAGTGTAACGAAGAAATGTGCATAATGGGTTCAACTACGATGAAACAACTAGGACTACCTATCGAAAAAATCGATCAAATCGAGCAAATAGCGAAATCACCAACGAAACAACATACCCTTTCGTCACAACCACAACAAATCTCCGAAAAAAGACACAGAGAGATTGAGGATGAAGGAGTACAGATAAGAAAAGAAGGTGAGCAGTTTAAAGTATAAATTTGGAATTTCTAGCGAGGATAAATTTGATTATAGAAATTCTTCGTCATTTAAATCGACAATAGAAGTGGAACCATTTACAAATGCGAAATTAACAGCTACAGAATTTGATTCGTTTACTTCATTTACCCTAGAGTTCGATGACTACTTCAGCGGAAATCTTATTTATTCGTTCGCTTTCATGTAATTCTAGTCCGTTTATACCGCAGGATTATGATCCTCGGATCGATCCTATTACGTACCGTAATCCTATTATTCTAGGATTAAAACCTATGATCCGCGAATCATTTGTGAGTTTTTAATTTTGTAAAAATATTTTGGAATGTGTCCGGATTGTGATTTTGCACAAAACTCTATGAAATTGCTCATAGTGCTAAGAACATCGAGAGTTTTTATAATTTCAATTTCTCAAGAAATTTTGGATTTTATGCAACTGATTTATAACATCAAGATGCCAATGGCGGAGGATATTTTCTGGGGTATGATGGACTGGAAACTCACCTTGAAGCATTTATTCACACTAGGGAACTTTAAGATGGGCCGCCATTTTGTAGTGAAAACATTGTTCAGAACAAATGTAATTATAGATCCCTTTAATTTTAAATTTTAATTGAAATAAATCATTAAATGAAGTTATTTATGAAATTATTCGATTTAAAATGGGGTGGTATGGTGTTCAGCGTTTGGCTATAAAAAAAAACAACGAAAAAGTTACTGTTATGCGCAGGTTTCCGGCTGAAAATCCAAGCGAAAACAATGGATTAATTACACCGTAGTTCGTGGTCAAAATGACCTTAGAAAGGGATTCAGAACTTCAGAAGCCCGAATAGCCTCCAAGACCACATTTCAATTTTTAACCGCAAATATTTTGAAAATAATGTTAGTACTTTTTTTTTTTTGACACCTACTACCTTGATCACCAAATCGCCATAACAAAAATTTACTCATATGCAGCGGAACAATCTTGAAAGTAGTCTATCTCTATCAGAATCCAAGTATATTTTTGTTCTGAATTTGTTACCGCCATAATTCTTCATAAAATTAAAGAAATGAATAATGAAAAATTTTCAATGTTAGATCTAATTCTTATTTGAACCACATATTGCAGAAAGGACGTACCTAAGTCTAAAATTTGAAATTCAAGTCCATTAACTTTGAATGTGTCTGTACTAGACTGAGCGAGCCTTTGAAAAAACAAAAATACAAAAAGTTTCCTTCTTTTGTGGTCTATAAGATGACGCAATTCATTTTTCCAGAAAACAAATCATATTTAGTGTAATTATCATATTTTTGTCGTTTCTCAACATTTCAAATTTAAGACTTACATCCTTTCCGCAATGTGTGCATCATTTCAAAGTTGAATCATATTTCGAAGTTATTTACACCTACAATTTATTAAATATCCAAATAAGATTAGGATTCTTGATGTAAAAATTTAATGAAGTATAATAATTATCAAAGAATTAGATAAGATTATATCCATAATTAGAAGTGATTATTTAAAAAAATATTATCGTTTTTGAAATATAATTTTAAAAATTCAGGTACCTCCTAAAGACAAAATCACAGTTTAATTACAATGACAAAAGAGTTGGCCAGAAACAGCTCTTGTAGCCTTGTAATGTGAACATCGTTTGGATGAATGTTCCAATTGTAAAAAGACAAAGGAGAAATTAGAAAAAGCTGTAAGGGAGGGAGGTCACATGATTACATTGCACGCGACACTGGAATGCGAGTAGAAACTTTTTTTGGTAAAAAAAAAAAACCGTAGGAATGTTGTTTTTAATACATAGAAAAACTCGTGAGAACGTAGTTTGGAAAAAATTGTAAGAACATTGTTTTTGATGGAAAAAATTGTGGGAGTGTTGTACTTGTTGTTTTCTTCTGATACATAGTGATTTTGTTATTTTCTACCTACTTAAATTGATTCCTTATTTTATAGGTATTTTATTATTTGCAGGGCGATCGCGAACCATAACGATAAATTATAGTAGGTATAATGAATGGGCACAAATTTACCAATCTACTTGTTGGGCCGGGGTTGCAATTACTGCGATTTTTGCAATGAGTAACCCGCAACGCATGGCATTCATTCAAGACTTGTTTTTTCATTTTCTACTAAATCTATTCAACATGGATAGTTAATAATGAATGTGCCGTCGTCATCTGCTAATGCGTCCGTCAATGATACTGTTTTTCGTGACCTTACGACCGAGCAGATAAATAGTTATGCGCTCGAGTCGTATAGAATTTTCCGCCGTAATTACCACAGATGGATGAAGGTGGTATACGGTGCCGACCTCAATTTTTATATGCCGTCAACAAATGATGTCCCGCCTTGACGAAGGCAGCACCTCATCATTCGTCTGGGGGTGGCTGTCCAAAAGCCTGATTTCGTACCACTGCTCCACATACATGGTGTTCGTGAGGAGCTTACTCGATTGCAAAATATACAGTGGGAAAACCATGCGGTCGCTTCCATTCCGACCATAGCTCAACTTAGAGAAATGGAACTGGCAGAAGAACCGGAGCATCCAGTGTTGCAAATCGAACCGACCAACTTTCGCGATGTGCTGCGCGAAGTCGAAGACATGGCCGACACAGCGTCGGGCCCGTCTTTATCGGATATTTCGGATACGGAGGTTGCCGATTGGCAGCCTGCGCCCGAACTCGATATTGCAAATCAGCCTGTCTTACAAAACCCAATACAGTATACGATTCCAGTGCTATGGGAAAAGCCCGAAGAGGAGGATACAATCTTCCCCTACGCGGGTCCTGACCCGTACACGTATAAGTCACGTGCGGATCTGAAAAAAGAAGCTGAGGAGTGCTTCCTTTGTCGCACCGATCAGGTGAATGCACGCCTCACATGCGGCCACACCTGATAGTATCACCCCAAAACTTTATTATAAGAAACCAGTAAAGTCCTTGCCAGAAACTGATTCTCAATCGTCATCTATAAATTTCTACTTCACAATCATCATCAGATTTAGTTTCATGCAGTTCAGATTTATTTGAAGAAACTTCATTACTAGAAATGTTCAATTTACGCAATGACCTGTCTTAAAAAAGCCGATGGTAATGTGAAAAAGTTAAAACTTCGCACAAAGCGAATAATTATAATTTGTAATTTTAATGTGAGAAATTCGTCAATGATGATGGCGGCGTTTGCAACGATCCAATCTTCGCCGATAGATCGTTTTTATAGAAAAATCTAGAAAACCAACAAATCAAATCCTATTTTGTAACAGTGACCTCCGCCATTAAGTTGGTAAGATATTATTTCGTTCTAAGTTTGTTTTTGTATATTTTTTCGAAGTCTGTAGGTATTATTTTATTCAATTTTTTTTTTTTTTTTTAGCAAATAATGACTTCACTGAAACCCCATTGATTAATATCGACGAAATTAACAAAGAATTAGAAAAAAATGATTTTTCAACTGTGACAACAACAACATTTTCCACTTTCAATTTCAACATGCACACTCTGGTGAAAAATGAATAATATTGCTTTAGAGAGGATTTAAAGAATGTTTAAAATCCGTAAATACAATCACCAGCAATATGATTTATTAGGCATTATGAAATCAGCGTAATTCGGGGAGGCTATCACTCATTCTATTCTCTGCCTTAACATAGCCGTGACAACGCGTTGTGAATGTTATGGCACATTACTGTCAAATCGTCCAGATATTGAGTTTCGGTCCATCGATTTTGTCCAGATTTTTTTTTGCGACTTCCTCTTGATTGTCTATTTATAAAACCACGGTCATTTATTTCCTAACCCTCAAGGGGGCGGGGAAGTGGCATCGATATTTTTATACAATTACAATTTTTAGCAGAATTGCCCAACTTTGAAGGCTCATATTTCGAGATAGGTTGTACTTGTCTCATCATGAAAGTTGAACTTTCACTACTAAAGTTCAACTTTGAACTTTTCAAAATGTGATTATCGATTTTGAATCTCCTAACAATTTTCTTTCAGACCCCGCGAACAGTTTTCCCCCAAGTACAACCTATCTCGAAATATGAGCCTTCAATGTTGGCCAATTCTGCTAAATATTGTAATTGTGTAGAAATATCGATGCCCACCTCCCCGCTCCCTTGAGGATTAGGAAATAAATGACCGTGGTTTTATGAATAGATATAGATTCCAGAGAGAAGGTAACCCTTGAAAACACAGTGTTCACCAAATCATATCGAATAGGGTTGGTTAAATTAAGTTGATTTTCCCGGGCACACTATGGTGTGGAGAGAATTTCACCGCAGTAATATTGAGTAAGTAAGTTTCATTTGATCGCAGCCGACTTCGTACCCCACAGGCCAAAAAAAGACCTCTCAAGTAAATATGGTGGGGGCGGTATGATTTTGTTTTTTGTTTTTTTTTACTCTATTTTCAAAATTTTGTAGTCAACTTTGAACCTAGATAATCATTTTAAAAAATTTTAAACTTCGACAAGGATTTTTTTCTTACAAGGCAGGTACCCCAACACGAGTAAAATTTTGAGCATAAATAAAAAATTGATCGTAAGTACACAATAAAAGGACCCTCGGATGCCCGCGCTAAGAAATGTATCAATGGAAAAATTAAACCCAAAGTATGTGAAAACATTGGATCACGTTTACTATACATTACAAGAAAGCACTGTTTTTAATACGTTTACGCCTATACTGGCACCGGTGCTGACGAAGCGCATTTTTCGAGTTTATGAAATTTCAAAATCACTTGTATGCAGTAGAATAATCTCAAAATAGTTTCATCTCTATGATCAGCATCCAAGTATATTTTTGTTCTGAATTTGTTACCGCCATAATTCTTCATAAAATTAAAGAAATGAATAATAATTTTTTTTTAATGTTAGATATAATTCTTATTTCGAAGTTATTTATACCTACAATTTATTAAATATCCAAATAATATGAGGATTCCTGATGTAAAAATTTAATAAAGTATAATAATTACCAAAGAATTAGATAAGATTATATCCATAATTAGATGTGATTATTTAAAAAAATATTATGTTTTTTGAAATATAATTTTAAAAATTTAGGTACAGAAGACAAAGTCATAGTTCAATTGAGTACCGTTTTTCCAAACTGAGCCAAGTTTGAAAACCGGATACGAGGATAGGGCCTTGGGTGCAATTTTTTTCAAATAAGAAAAAAGTCCATTCCTCATATACGGTTTTCAAACTTAGCTCAGTTTGGAAAAACGGTACTCAATTACAATGACAAAAAAAGAGTTGGCCAGAACCAGCTCTTATGTAAACAAAGTTGCAACCTCTCAAACGCAGAAAACAGTCGGTATTTAAAAATAGGCTGGTGGTAAAACATTAGAGTGTGCAGGGTCTGGTGTGGGGAGAATTTCGCCGCAGTAATATTGAGTAAGTAAATTTCATTTGATCGCAGCCGACTTCACAGCTCACAGGCCACAGGCCAAAAAAATACCTCTCAAGTAACTATGGTGACGGGGGGTTATGAGTTGATCAACTTGTTGCCTGTTTCGACATTTTTGACCATTTCCTTTTACCCTATTCAAAAAGGACCTTCAGGGTGACACAAAACTACAAAGTCAAATTTCCCAACACACACATTCCGCGCATCAAATTCGATAAATGAAGATGCCAGGCTGTTGAATCATCTAATTTCAACTAATAAAATAAAATGCTCAGGTATATGATATCAAAAAAAAATGATACAAATATTATAATTTATTCTATTATGCAAATTTCACGGATCATTTTTTGAATCAACATTTTGAACATACTCTCTAAATTTGAATCAGTTAAAAATTGACCGATTAAAAAGCCAAAAGTGGGCAACTGTAGAAATCAGTGAAAATTTTACTAATTTAATCAGTGAATTTTCATTTTTGAATCAGTAATTTTTTTAATTACTGAAATGAATCAGTAATTAATCACTGATTGAATTGGTAAATTGAAATTTTTATTGATTCATTTTTAGTAGTTAAAAAAAGATTACTGAATCAAAAATGAAAATTCACAAATTGTATCAGTAATTTTTCACTGATTGGCAGTAAAATTTCACTGATTAGGTAACAATTGCACACTTTTCACTGCTCAGTCAATTTTCAGTTTTTTGACTGATTCAGATTTAGAGAGTAAGAATAATTTTACGTAAAATTCGATTGAATATTCACAATGAGAAAAACACTGAACGTCAAGAGTAATACAGTATTTTCCCATCACAGGGTAATTATTGAATATATGAAATTCATTTTAACCCACATAACAAGCCGAAAATTGACCTGTCAGATAAACAATTCTGATAAGTATTGGATCGTTTTCGATTACTAAATTTGTGGACATTCGAACTCGTTTTTTAAAAAATTAAAATGTTGAAAAAGCAATTATAAAATTTGTGGGGCCCAGAGGCAAAAGCCAATGAGAAGCCGAGGAAGAAGCACTACAAGACAGACCACATTTACAAATTTATAATGCTACAAGCAGATGTGAGAAAAATCTACTAAAAATTACTATCATGTTCAAGTGAGTACGTAATACTTACCCACTTGTCAAGTTCACATTTTTTTTTCATTATTACATTCATAAGATTTTTTTTATCTAACTTCAGATTTTCAAATATTAAGTTAACAATGCTTTGTGATATCATTTATACCTTGGCGATATCCAAAGATATCGGATTGATTCTTTTTCTTATAACTTGATATTGATGAGCCACGTTGCAGAGGAAACTCAACTCAGAAAAAATCTAGTTGCACTGGAAACCAACATTGACAAAATTCTAAAGTAAATTGATTTTTTTTTTCATATTTTTAAATTCTTTTTTCAATTTGATTTTTTTCTTCAGTGAAAATCAACTCGTTGAGAATAAAAATCTGGTCATGGAAAACAAAGTAGTACATAAAATTCAAATGGGAGTTGTGAAAAATTTTTCAATTAAAAAAAAAGATTTGTTTTTTATTAGTGAAAATTATATTCGTGAGATTCGAGTAATTAAAGCCAAAATAAGGGCTTTAGGAAGTGGTGTAATCTTCCTTTTTGAAGTTTTACCAAATTCGATTTCGGACTCTGGTAACCTCTGGTCTGATAAAACCCAATTTCAAGATTTTTTTCTATCAGGTTAACCTAGATTCTGGACTGTGGACTCCTGATGCAAAACCATGATGCAAATCATTGTCAGGCGAAATTAGACCTAGGAGGGTCACGGCAGCATACCCTCGTAGGAATATGCCGATTCTCCGGTAGGATCATGATCCACGGATTCAAGGATCATAGTCGTACGATCCATCGAGTATAGGATCCAGTTGGAGAAACGACTATTTTTTTCGTACCACAGCCAAGACGTTTTAATGGAAAAAAATTACACTAATTATTATTCGATCCTATAAGGTACATTTCAAGTTATACGTAGTACGAGCCATACTGAATGACTTGAGCTAAAGGTTTCGTATGCAACATTTGTTTCCCAAATACCTGATCTCGCCAGGACTTGTTGCTACTTGCAAAACGTATGTACAGTTAGGCTTCCCTGGCCACCCTGAAATTAAGCAAAAAGCTAATGAATCAGTGGTGGAACAGGGTTAAAAAAATCCTTCATCTTCATTCTGTTTTGTAATGTTGAAAGCTGAAGAGCTCTTCTACACTTGTGACACCTACGATTTTTTTGATAGTGTTAGTTTTTGTGTTAAATTAAGTTTTTGTTAAATTTGTTAAATTAATTTTAAAAAATGAAGGATGACGATTTCCCAATGCCAATTAAAGAAGAACCACTTACAGATGTAAGTAATGTGAAAAATATTTTGGTATTTTCGAAATAATTTTTGAAAATTGATTGGATTTTAAAATTTAGAGGAAAATATGAAAAACGCCGTTAAATCGAGCGTTATTTAATACCGATTCATATTTTTTATATTTTATTACTATTTATTAAAAAATACTCTTTTTCTTTCGATAAATTTGGTAGTTGGGTTAATTATTCCTTGTATTTTTAATTATGCGGTACATCACCAATTTATTTTAATTTCGTACTTATTAATATATCATTGATGGGCTTGGGCTTATTATTATTATTAATTATTTTATTATTTTTCAGAAAAAAGTTGAAAAATTCTAACCAAACAGTCAGAAAATGTGTGCAGTACGATATTGTGAGCCATGTCCTTTTATGGCAATGGATGGACAATGAATTTTACTAAATAGAGGTGTGCGCCAATGAAGAAATTCCAGGTGTGTTCAGCGGCGAAATTTCAGCCACAAAATGAATGGCGGAGGCGCACAGTGGTTCAACCTGTTTTGTAATTTAAATCGTATATATATTTATATATAAATTATTCTATCACTATTCATATTGTTTATACTTTATTATCATTTGATAGATTTGACAACTGGTTATTTGGTATTAGTCATTATACGGCACTATACGGCACATCATTAATTTATTTTTTAATTTGGACTTTATTAATATTCTATCGTGTTTTGTATTTAGTTGAACCTCTCAAACGCAAAAAGCAGTCAGTTCACAAGGTATTTGAAAATGGGCTGGTGGTAAAAAACAAACTCGCAACATTAGAGTGTGCAGGGTCTTCCATTATTATGTCATATACCTACAGATGTGTACTGTTTGCAAGTTATGTTTGTGTCTTTGTATTACCTATAGCTAGTTTAGTTGGCGATATCCAAAGATATCAGATTGATTCTTTTTCTTATAATTTGATATTGATGAGCCACGTTGCAGAGGAAACTCAACTCGGAAAAAATCTAGTTGCACTGGAAACCAACATTGACAAAATTCTAAAGTGAATTGATTTTTTTTTTTCATATTTTTAAATTCATTTTCAATTTGATTTTTTTCTTCAGTGAAAATAAACTCGTTGAGAATCAAAATCTGGTCATGGAAAACAAAGTAGTACATAAAATTCAAATGCAAGTTGTGAAAAAAATTTTCAATTTAAAAAAAAGATTTGTTTTTTAGTGAAAATGATATTCGTGAGATTCGAGTAATTAAAGCCAAAATAAGGGCTTTAGGAAGTGGTGTAATCTTCCTTTTTGAGTTTTACCAAACTCGATTTCGGACTCTGGTAACCTCTGGTCTGATAAAACCCAATTTCAAGATTTTTTTCCATCAAGTTGACCTAGATTCTGGACTGTGGACTCCTGATACACGACCATCATTGTCAGTAATACATCCAATTATATTAATATCGCAAAATCATTATTATTGGTAGGTAATTAATTGCGAATGTAGGTAATTTTTGCATTATAAAAGAATAAATCAAATTCACCTTTCAAGCCGAGGGAAACGCTAACCACTCCCACGAAAACTATCCCGACGGATGACATGGATGTAACCGTATTCTATAATTCTCACATTCAGTATTACATACAACGATCAATGAAATATTTCTAAATAAGTATAAAGAGTATTTAATCAAACGCGGAATTCAAAAATAAATAAATAAATAAAACATACAAATCATCAATAAAAAAAATTAAAAAATAGAAAATGTAGAAAATAATCAGTACCTGGCGAAACTCTGACAAAACCAATTGTCGAATTATCTTCACAAATTCTTCTACATCTACACCAAAACGTAGAGAATTCTATGAAATCGTTTTCTATCCACGCTCTACCTCATTTTCCATCAAACTTTTTCAACTTTTCGGCCATAAAAATACACAAAATGAATTTTAATTGTATAAACGTTCGAATCATCAGGTTTTTGTATCTTCACAAGTCGAGTCAGTTGTATCCTCTTTTGGTTTCCAAGTAGCCTTGAACTCCTCCAATAATTTCACATCGTCGTCGAAAATCCACTCCAATATAATATCCACAATTTTACCCCAATATTTCTTCATCGTAATCGTAAGCACCCAACTGGACCCATTTTTCAACGTATTAATTTTGAAATTCTTGACAATATCTTTATTAACATAGCACCAAAGGAGGAAATTATCCAAAGGAGTGAAAACAACCTTACACAAAGATTTCACCCTTTCGAACCGTTCAATTACATCGTTGTTACTAATCGATAACTTATTAATCCCTTTGACGACTTTATTGAGTAACTGATCGAAAATATGGGTCACTGGTAAAGATCTCCTAAATTCCCACCATTTCTCTCTTTTGCTAGCAAAACACCACATTGTAAATTCTCTCCAAACGGGTACATCGACATTTTCAAATGTCGTCTTGATTAGACAATTTCGAAAGTGTTTCAAACATTCCTCCCTCACCTGATTCGTGCAACTTTCGGAAGACAAAAAAAGACGTAAATGTATTAAATTTTTTAATTTCCCTGTTTCCAATCTATCGTAAATTTTTATCAATATTTCAGATTCGGGAGACATAATAAACTCTTCTTTGAACCGAGCAGCTAGTTCGGCAGATTCGAACGTATCGTCGACGAATTTAACGAATTTCAAAACGTTGTCTCCGTCGAATAAGCTGGTGTCGGTGAAATGTGAAGCGATAATTCGTCTCCTCAGATTTTCAACTCGTTGCTTATCAGATGAGCAAAAATTGACGTATTCGGTTAATTCATCGAAATAGCCAAAATCCGCGAACCTTTTTGCTTCGGACTGAATTTTATCGTAATCCATCATCACGTCTTCTCTAAACCGAACAATTTCCTCATCTGATTCGAAACACAGTTTCATGAATTGCTCTAAATATACCGGTTTGGCACGAATCATCAACGATCGCCAATTACATCGCCATATTCGATTCCTCTCAGGTAAATCGACATGGGCCAATAGATCGAGAAAAAAATTCATATTACGATTGTAACATAACGACAATCTTACATAAATGGTATCTTGCATATCGTCGAAAAACCCTTCAATTCCATAATCAAAAACATAACTTCGTAACGTTTTGGGAGATCTTATCCATAATTCGTATAAAACCTCGGATACGTGAAACCCTTCTTCGAAAACTAATGGTGGAGGAAAAAGAGGTAAAAAAGCAATCCGGTAAACCTCTCGTAAAACATCAAATAACCGATCAGTCGAAGCGAACTGGCAAAAGAAATCCCAGATTTGAACCAAATATTCGAAATTTCGGACATCCATGGCAATGTGTTCAGCTATAAAAAAAGCGATAGCATCGAATACGTGAAGAATTTGCAAATTATTCAATTTCGATAATAAAATTAGCATAAGCTTGACACATCCTTCCGAACGAATCAATATTTCATAGGCATTGGTAACAATCGAGGCACGTTCATCGATCGACAGTTTATCCCAAAAATACTCGAGGGCTTGCCAATTGTACGGATGTTGATGCGAAATCAATCTCAAATCGATCGAATCTTCAATATGACCTGGGATCTGCGGAGTAATCCCTTTCATCGTGCAATTCCAATAATAAAGCACATCGTCGTCTTCAAAAGTCACCTCGATAATTCGTTTATTTCTCGATACCAATGGCCATAGTCTTTCTATATCATTTTTTCGAAAAAATTTACAAGCCAGTCGATATTTTTCAGCAGGGGATAGTTTCTTACTGACTAATAATTTAGAAACGATGACTTCATCGTCATCGAAGATTTCGATACAATCGATACATTTTCTAATGACGACGTGATCTTCGCAACCTGGGAATATACTTTGCGAATACTTTCTCGCCCAAGACTCGATCTGTTTCTCTAGTCGATCAATAGATCGATCGATTAGATCTCGAATGGCAGAAGGAACTGGCAACAGATCACCGCAGCTGAATCTTTGATCGTGGAACCAAGATAACGTCGGATTGTCCCACTTATTCAAGGAATCCATTTTATGGCGCCATAATAGCGCAGCTATTCGAGCCGAAGCTAGCGATTGAAGAGAACGAAGATAAGGGTGAAATGATAGAGGACAATCCACGATGGACTGATAACTGGCTACCTCGCTTTGCTCCATTCTCAGCAACTTATGACCTGATGATTGGCCTGATCCCTTTGAAGGTGCTACTTTGGCACGAATATCTGAAATCCAAATGATTTCGTTAGAATTGCCCGGATTCTGGGGAGGGAAAGAGAGGCAACCATCAACCAGGATGTGTTAGGTGCTGTGTGGGTTGAAAAATGAAAAGAATAAAAGCGTTTTTCAAGAAATAAATATTCGATTGAGTAGCATGAGGAAAGGGTACAGAATAGTAGAGACGAGGAAGTACGATATAAAATAGTGGAATTGTAGCTAGTTAAATTCGCTCAAGCGATTTTCATTTTTATTGTTTTGTAAGTGTCCCAGGGAGATTTTAAAGAAAAGTGGCCTCAGAGGTAGACCTCGGCTCAAGTACCTACCAGTCCTACCACGCCAAAAAAAAAATTTAGCTGCCAGTTTTGGATTTAGCTTCTACAATGAGAATTCCAAATTTTAATTTTTTCTATGTATGGGCGAAAAAATTTGTTCTATAAAACCATAAACTATTATGACTAATCGGTAGAACACACCGAGAGAAGCAAAAATGTTATATACACATATTGCATAACTCGAACATGGAAGGGGCTAGATCTAATTTTTTTTAAAAGATTTTTCCAATTTAAATCATAAAATGGGGATTGAAATCATTTAAGTGATTTTTAACATCTCTAATAATATTCATTAAGTGCATCTCTTACGCCTAATCGATGTAATTGCCTAATTCATGAAATAGGCAAGAAAATTGCCCAATGCATGAAATCGGCAATCCGTTGCCGATTTCATGCATTAGGCAAAATTATTACCTATTTCATGAATTAGGCAACGAATTTGAAGAAAATTTCATGATTTAGGCAACGTGTTGCAGACGAGACCTTGTTTTGTAAACCGGAGGCGGAGGGTGCAAATTTTTTTCTCGTTTTTACGCTAAGTCCTTCCGGTGGTTGGTGAGCGATTTTTTTCGAATTCTGCAATATTCCGACGTGTTTTTTCTTCAAATTTAAAATTTTTCTTGTCAAGGTCGAAATTTTTTACGTAATTTTTTTCATTTTTAAAATTTTTCTTGTCAAGGTCGAAATTTTTTACGAATTTTTTTAATGAGGACGTCATTTTTTTTCAACTTTGAAATTTTTCTTGACAAGGTCGAAATTTTTTACAAAAATTTTGAAGTTTGGGGAAGTATTTAGAATACGTCAAAAAAATTGAAGTTGAGAAGAAATTTCGTAAAAAATTTAGACCTCGTTAAGAAAAATTTTGAAGTTGAAAAAAATTTCGTAAAAAATTCGACTTTGACCAACAAAATTTTAAAGTTGAAAAAAAATTGCAACCTCGTTAAGAAAAATTTTTAAGTTGAAAAAACACGTCGGAATATTGCAGAATACGAAAAAAAAATCGCTCACCAACCACCGGAAGGACTTGGGGAGTAAAAACGAGAAAAAAAATTGCACCCTCCGCCTCCGGTTTACAAAACAAGGTCTCCTTGAATACGACAGTTCAAGTCTGTAATGCGAATTATGAATGGAGGTAACCTATGAAGAATTACTCCAACGACTCAAATTTTTTTTATTTTGAAAAAACGACAAAAACTAATCATTTTTAGGTATATTGGATCCGTCATTTCTGTGAAAACCGACAGTTTGAAAATTTTTAAACATACCTACTGAAATTACCCCGACGACTCAAATTCTTTTATTTTGGAAAAAAGACAAAAAATAATTACTTTTAGGTATGCTGTATCCGTCGTTTTCTGTCGTTTCTTTGAAAAACGACAGCTTAAAAATTTTTTAAACATACTGAAATTACCCCAACGACTCAAATCCATTCATATTTCGCATTACAGACTTGAACTGCTGCATTCACAATAATTTCAATACTTGAAATCAACGTTGCCTAAATCATGAAATTTTCTCCAAATTCGTTGCCTAATTCATGAAATAGGCAATAATTTTGCCTAATGCATGAAATCGGCAACGGATTGCCTATTTCATGCATTAGGCAATTACATCGATTAGGCGTAACACATCCATTACTTTGTATCTGAATAAGTATAAATTCGTTTACCGTTTTCGTAATATTTATATCGTTTCAACGTTTCGTTGCTCTTTTATCTATTTCCTAGTTTACTGTTTTCGTAATTTTAGTATCGTTTCAACGTTTCGTTGCTTTTTTATCTACTCTCTAGTTTACTGTTTTCGTAATTTTAATATCGTTTCAACTTTTCGTTGCTTTTTATCTATTTTCTAAAGTTGAATTTCAAATTGAATAAAAGTTGAGAAAGCAAATTTCACTGATTTTAAAGACATAGAGAATGAATCACAATATTTGGTAAAAAATATGTAGACAAAAATAGCTGAAAGAAAAGTGACAGAGAGAGATTGAGATATGGTGAAGTTTGAAACTGAATCTTCTCAGCTATATGAGTACATTTACTTATTGGTTTTTCTACAATGTATGTACGTTTCGTTGTTTCGGTACTCACATGTAGATGTAATATGGCGTCATCATTTTTTCATTGGAGAATTAAGAATACGTCGAGGAAGAACCGCAATTAGTTTCAGAAAAAGATAAAAATGAACAAATATTGCTTTTATCAATGCAACTTCAAACTTGGAAAAGTAAATAATAAACCATATAGATTCGTTAGCGGAATCCACGATTTCAGTGAAACGTCACAATTTTAACCGAAAATCCAATCCAATTATTTTTGGGCCCAAAATCGGCAAAATTATATGGTATTACAAACTCGAAAAGTATGCAAAAATAAGGAAAAATTTTTGCAAATTTGAAATTTATGGGTTCGAAAACCATTATAATGCTACTTTTAATTACATTTCAACCAATTTAATTATTTAAAAAAAACGTTTTAAAGTTGTGTAATTGCACTGATAACAGTGATAACGGTTTGTCGTGATGGAGTTAAATATCATTTCAAAAAGTTTATGTGATTTTTCCTAATTTCGAATTCGAAAATTAATAACTTTCACGCGAAGAAACATGTTGAAGAAGAGAACAATTCTTCAGTTTTGTGGATCCAGTGGTCAAAGACGATGGGATAGAGGGAAAAAGCACTATAAAGCTGATCATATCACAAATTTCACTCTGGTTCAAGATTCAGATGGAATATCTGTAACAGCAGATGTGAGAAAAGGTTATAAAAAGGAATTCTATCATGTTAAAGTGAGTATCACACTTCTCAATAAGAACATTTCCCAACAAAGTAGTCATATTTTTATTCTCTTTCAGGTTTTATTGAGTTCTGATGCTACAAAAATTGATGAGACCTCTTGCCTTTGTCCTGCGGGGGAGAAGGTATGTTCTCATGTTGTGGCGTTACTTATATATTTTATGAAAAATGTATCACGAACCGACATTGCTTGCCGCTGGACCATTCGCCACGGCCGCGGCGGCCCAAAATATTCCAATGATACAGAAGATAAGAGTAAGTTGAAAAAGAAACACCAACATGAATAATTATTATTTTTTTCTAATTACAACCATTTTTTACAGCTTTGAAAAAAATTTCCAAACGTTTGAAGAATGAAAGCATTCAAATCTCTACAAACATAGAAGCAGAGGATTTGAAACAGTGTACTCTTGAGTTACTCCATAAGAACGAGGTATAATGAGTTCCATATTACTTGAAAGTTAAAATAGGTTGTTTCTCATAAAATTAATTATTTTTCTACCTCACAGATAGTGTCAGGCTTCAATTGATTGCTAACACCACCTCAGCCTCAGCCAGTAGAAGAGCAGAATGAAGACAACATTACACATTGGAACCGCCTGTTTATCGCTGATTTAATTGAAGACTTTCTGTCTAACAATTCATTGTATGATGGGTCCCAGTTTGAAAACTTCTTCAACTTGGAAATAGATGATGAATCCTGTGATAAAAGTTATACCATGTTTTATGGAATAATTACTGCTTCTATCCTCGTTTCAATAGTCCTATATTTCCATTTTATAAAATCTTTCCTACAGATCTTTGATGATACACTTCAGTTCCTTCGAGATATACTCGTGTTCCTTCGAGATTTGGTAAACTTCCTTGGAGATATAGCAAGGCTGAATCCACAATTTCAGTGAAACGTCACAATTTTAACCGAAAATCCAATCCAATTATTTTTGGGCCCAAAATCGGCAAAATTATATGGTATTACAAACTCGAAAAGTATGCAAAAATAAGGAAAAATTTTTGCAAATTTGAAATTTATGGGTTCGAAAACCATTATAATGCTACTTTTAATTACATTTCAACCAATTTAATTATTTAAAAAAACGTTTTAAAGTTGTGTAATTGCACTGATAACAGTGATAACGGTTTGTCGTGATGGAGTTAAATATCATTTCAAAAAGTTTATGTGATTTTTCCTAATTTCGAATTCGAAAATTAATAACTTTCACGCGAAGAAACATGTTGAAGAAGAGAACAATTCTTCAGTTTTGTGGATCCAGTGGTCAAAGACGATGGGATAGAGGGAAAAAGCACTATAAAGCTGATCATATCACAAATTTCACTCTGGTTCAAGATTCAGATGGAATATCTGTAACAGCAGATGTGAGAAAAGGTTATAAAAAGGAATTCTATCATGTTAAAGTGAGTATCACACTTCTCAATAAGAACATTTCCCAACAAAGTAGTCATATTTTTATTCTCTTTCAGGTTTTATTGAGTTCTGATGCTACAAAAATTGATGAGACCTCTTGCCTTTGTCCTGCGGGGGAGAAGGTATGTTCTCATGTTGTGGCGTTACTTATATATTTCATGAAAAATGTATCACGAACCGACATTGCTTGCCGCTGGACCATTCGCCACGGCCCAAAATATTCCAATGATACAGAAGATAAGAGTAAGTTGAAAAAGAAACACCAACATGAATAATTATTATTTTTTTCTAATTATAACCATTTTTTACAGCTTTGAAAAAAATTTCCAAACGTTTGAAGAATGAAAGCATTCAAATCTCTACAAACATCGAAGCAGAGGATTTGAAACAGTGTACTCTTGAGTTACTCCATAAGAACGAGGTATAATGAGTTCCATATTACTTGAAAGTTGAAATAGGTTGTTTCTCATAAAATTAATTATTTTTCTACCTCACAGATAGTGTCAGGCTTCAATTGATTGCTAACACCACCTCAGCCTCAGCCAGTGGAAGAGCAGAATGAAGACAACATTACACATTGGAACCGCCTGTTTATCGCTGATTTAATTGAAGACTTTCTGTCTAACAATTCATTGTATGATGGGTCCCAGTTTGAAAACTTCTTCAACTTGGAAATAGATGATGAATCCTGTGATAAAAGTTATACCATGTTTTATGGAATAATTACTGCTTCTATCCTCGTTTTAATAGTCCTATATTTCCATTTTATAAAATCTTTCCTACAGATCTTTGATGATACACTTCAGTTCCTTCGAGATATACTCGTGTTCCTTCGAGATTTGGTAAACTTCCTTGGAGATATAGCAAGGCTGGGTCTTCAAACACTAGAGAGGGTGTTTGAAAGAAAACAAAAGATTGCAGAGAAAACTGTTGGCCAGTTCAACAACGAATTATTTTGTTCCTTACCAAGGTATAGGATTACGGCTTCAAATTTTGGTAAAGTTTTGAAGTGTGCTTCAAAAAACCAATTAACAATGTCTTTATTCAAAACTCTCATAAACCAGTACAAAACTAACAAGGTAAGTATGACGAATTTAATTTTAAATAATTAATCGTAAATTGGTAATTCACCTCAAAGTAGATCAATAATGAGAATTTTGTTTCGGTGTAGGTACAAAGTTTGATGTACCTATGGAAAACTCAGTGAAAGTGTAGCCAAAGATGTACTTCGAGAAGAGCTTGGTCCTACCCAAACATTTGAAGAATCAGGAATGTATGTACATGAGTCGGGATTAATTTCAGCTTCACCAGATGGTGTTGGTACAGATTTTTGTGTCGAAATCAAGTGTCCCTTCAGTCAAAAAAGTGGATCAGTCCAGGAAATCCTGTCCCAGAAAAAAGGATTTGTAAGTTATAACACCACCACCAAAAAATATGAATTCGATACAAGCCACGAATATTACCATCAAGTTCAAGGCCAACTTCATTTGGCTAAGAAAACGAAATGCTGGTTTATGATTTGGACTAAGCAAGACCACCGGATTATTCCTGTTCCAAAAAATGACGATTGGGCCATCAATATACAAACACTTCTATTTTTTTATAAAAATTTATTTTTTCCAGCTTTACTGCAATTTTTGCAGAATCCAGCTATTCTCCAAAAAGGAAAAAGACCTCTTTGGGTTTTAAAAAATAATGGAGAATTAAGTTTGACTTTTAAGAAGCCGGCGGTGCGCCGTAAAAAAGTGTGCCGCAAAAAGAAGGAAAATTCAAAATCGTAATTTTGTTGTTTAATGTAATGTCTTAGCTGTACTTTGTTCTTGTGGCAAAATTTAATTAAGCTGAAATGCTGAAAATCACTGAGCATATTTTCCAGTTTGAGTGAACGGTTGACGATTTTTTTCTAGAAAAATTTCAAATTGTTGCTTGAAAAAATTCAAGTTTTGCTTGCATTTCGTTTCTTCATGTCTCTCTGCCGAAATTGAATATTTAAAATGGATTGAGGATATTTTCTAGTCTGAGTGAAAGGTTGGATTTTTTTCGAAAAAATTTCCAATTTTCACTTGGAAAAAATGTGAATTTTGCTTATGTTGAATTTTTTTTGTTTTTTGAATGAATTTGATTCGAATTACCAATATTTTCTAGTCCGAGTGAAAGGTTGGATTTTTTTCGAAAAAATTTACAATTTTCACTTGGAAAAAATGTGAATTTTGCTTATGTTGATTTTTTTTTGTTTTTTGAATGAATTTGATTCGAATTACCAATATTTTCTAGTCCGAGTGAGGTTGGATATTCTACGCAAATTGTTTCAATTCTCACCCCAGTTTTCCTGAAAGAAAAAGTATAAGCAAAAGAGTATTCGAATTGCCTATCTTAATTTTTTATAGAAATAAATCACAGATAGAGATTATTTCTTACAAATTACTCAAGAGCAGGGATCAAAATAAAAAGAACGTTATTCGAAATAAGACAATATCGGCGACCATTGGATCCCCCACCTGAATCTTCTATTGAATCAGACAAAACACTCGACTTGGAGAAATTGTAATCCGGCTTAAAACCCGTTCTATTATTCAAATACAACATGAGTAGCCGAATTAGTTTCAAAACTTTAGTTTCAAAACTTGAAAATTCAAAATTTTAAACTTAGTGGTTTCGGAAATGAGTTAATTTTCGCCTGAGCAAAACAACAAAATTCTTCAAAAATTAGGCTCTTCGAAAACGAAAATCTGGAAAATTGGTTCCCTGTGACTTTTCTCTATTCTTCAAGCTGAAAAAAGGTCTTCAAGGATACTAATTTCCGAAAAAATTTGTATTTTCACTAGTTCGGAGGCGAAAATTGATACTTTTTCGAAATCACTACCCTGAGTCGACCCAAAGTTTTAGGGAGGGCTTTAACCCGGCAGCCCCCCCCCCAAGTGCGCCACTATTTTAGAAATTTTTGACTACACTCATAAAATCGAAGGGACTAATTCATTAAAAATTAGGTAAGTAGCTCATTCATAAAATCATCTGTCCCAGTCCAATAAACATTCCCAACAAAACAGCATTTTCTCTTCGGAGAAAAAGCAACAGGAATACCAGAAACTGAACTCCCACTAGAAAATATCAACGAAGAAAAATACTACAACATTTAATCGTAAAAAAACAATAATTAAAATATTTCATTAACAAATTATACGACAGAATTCTACAGAAGAATAAAAACAAACAATTACACAGTAGGGTGGTCCAAAAAAACAATATTTTCGATTTTTAAAAACATACCCCGCAAAAGTTGCTAGCTGATGAGACTAGAAAAAAAAATCAAAATCGATTCATATCTTCCAATCGCGCATTGGCGTTAAAGTTTCAAACATTAGCAAAAACTCAAAATGTTAAAGCTTATTTAGTGAACACATAGGTAGACCAAAAAACACATTTTTTTTTCGAAAAAAATCAACGTTTTATGATTTTTTTCAGCAAAGATTACAGATTAAAATTCCATACTTCCACGCAAAGATGAAAAAATACCCAATATTTGAAGATAAGTCTTTTAATCTAAGAAATAATTTAATTGCATTGAACGAAATCATTTGCTCTTGGTGTTTGTTGCTGTCATTTTCATATCCTGTCTTGTACTTCAATAAAAAAAAAAAAAAGAAAAAGAGGTACGTACTGTGAAGTAATTAACTTATTTATGCATGTTCTTTTTAAAACGGATTTTACCAGAATCCACTGTAATTCAATTATTGTGGATAATTTCAAGATTGTAGTTGAATTTTCATTTGGAAAAATGTAATCCATAATCGTATTTCAAGGTAGGACAAACCAGCATTTTTCCGGTATTTTCAAAATGATTACATTTCGAGGTCCAAATACATTTAATAATGAACTTTTATTAGCTTTAATAATTCTGAATCAAATGATCAAATTTGAGAAAAATTTTCAACTAATGAATTATTGATTTGATTTCAGAAATGAATATATTGTTTTTGATGCAGTTAGTGATTCGTTGGAGTCTTATTATATCAAATCGTTTTCGTTGTGATTCAATAATTAAAAAAAGGTATGCACAAATCCATCCTTTTGTGAATTAATTAACATATAGCATACTTGTTTGTGTTTTTTCCCCTCTATCTAGTCAAATTTACAGCATTCAATAAACTTTTATTAGCTATAATGAATTTTGAATCAAATGAGTAAATTTTAGGAAAATTTTCAACTAATAAATTATCGATTTGATTTCAGGTATAATTTTGAAAAAAAAAATGGCATCCAATTCCACCTCATCTACCACCAACTCCATCTGTTTCAAAATCATGTGTTCCGAATACCCTCTACAGGACTTAAAAATAATGATAGAAAATCTGTTCTATCAATAGAGTTAGAGGAATGTCCAATTGACCAATTGGAAGAAAACGCAACTAATGTTTTTTCCTTTAATTACACAATGAGTATTTTCTCTTAATTTTTTAATATTGGAGAAGAAATAGTTTTAAAAAAGTGTAAAGCATGAATTTTTTCAAAAAATCTGCTTTATAGTTTGAATACTAGCGGTTACTTTGCCCTGGTGCAAACCGTGAGCCATCAATTTTATCACTCTAAAACACACCAATTTCGTGGTGTAACGTGTAGTGTGGTGTTTTTTTACTTTTTTCATACTAAGTAAGTTTAGTATTTTTCTCTTTCGACTTGATATAAAAAATAAAAAATGGACGTTTGAGTTCAAAATTTTAATCTGTTCAAAGTTATATTACAAAAAGTACAATGATGCATAATTTTTACAAAAACAAACCCCCTACTTCTGTAACTTTGAACTTGAATAACTTTCGATCAGTTATACTTTATAGTTTATACTAGCACAACTTTCAAAATTAAAATCTATTCAATCTTGGAGAGAATTCAACTTAGGTCATTTTTCCTTACCTATACCTCAAGCACCCATGTTCTATTCTCCCTCAAAATTTCGAGTTACCTTCTTCTATGTATAGTGTAACTTCGAACTTTTATAAGTTTTATAACTGTTATGATCGGTTGCCACTGTTGCCAGCACATTTTTCAATTCTATTTCATTTTGTTCTTGTAGAGAATTTCACATAGATCACTTTCCGTTTCCTTACCTCAAACACCTATGTCCTCACTAAAAATTTCGAGTTATTTTTATTCAAAGTGGAAAAAATACGGAATATTTTGTAATGAAAACGAACTTTCGTAACTTCGAACTTGAATACCTTTCGACTGGTTACAAAAAAATAAAAAATTAAAAAATACGTGCACCATAAAAAAATTCGTGGAATTTTAGATACAATCGGATCCAACAATTGCAAAAAAACACTCCATATGAAGCTAAAAATTGAAAAAATTTTAAAAATGCACACTCACTCCCATATAAATTCAAGTAAGATCGAAAGTTATTCAAGTTCAAAGTCACAAAAGTAGGGGGTTTGTTTCTGTAAAAATTATGCATCATTGTACTTTTTGTAACAATAACTTTGAACAGATTAAAATTTTGAACTCAAACTTCCATTTTTTATTTTTTATATCAAGTCGAAAAGGACTAAACCTAGTATGAAAGAAGTAAAAAAACACCATACTACACGTTACACCACAAAATTGGTGTGTTTTAGAGTGATAAAATTGACGGCTCACAGTTTGCACCAGGGCAAAGTAACCGCTAGTAGTTTGACTAGGTACGTTTACAAAAATGGCCGCCGCGGTTCTTATCAAGTTTGTAGTCGTTTTTTCATTTCTTGAAATAAGATTTACATCAAGATTTTAATTCAAACATCAATTTTTATGTCCTTATTTTCTAATTGTTGGAAAATCACGACATAAAAATTGACGTTGGAATTAAAATCTTGATGTAAATCTCATTTCAAGAAATAAACTTGATAAGAACCGCGGCGGCCATTTTTGTAAACGTACCTATAGTCACTAGATAAGCTTTAAAACCAATTTAAATGAATTTAAAACTTTTTTTAAATTTTCTAAAATTTTTGAAAATATTGAATTTTTGCCAATTTTTGAAAAATTTCAATGTCAAAGCGCGATCGGAAGATATGAATCGATTTTGGATTTTTTTAATTCTGCCAACAACTTTTGCGAGGCGTGTTTTTGAAAATCGAAAAAATTGTTTTTTCGGCCCACTCTATTACACAGTGAAGATCAAAACGTCATATTTCACTACGTATGGGAAAGAGGGAAGAACGATTTTCAAGTGCTCAGGAAACTAACTGTAAACCATGATCAAATGATTGAAAATCAAATTTTGCTGATTTGTCCCGCACTGCAATTCGAACTTTTTTTCAGTGACTTTTCACTAATTCGAAATCAGAAAGTACACTGAAAAAACAAAATTATAAATTTAATCCAAAAAAACAATAACGAACCCGCATTTACAAAATTGGTAAAATTTATTCTGAAAAAATAATATGTATCATGAAATTGATAAACTGCAACAATTTTTATCAAATTTCGTGATAAATTTCATCATTTTTTTGAAAAAATTTTTCTTCTAAGTATAAATTTCGCCAATTTTGTAAATGGGGATCTTTTATTATTTTTTGAATACTTCGATTTGATTTTTCACAAGAACATGTTTATGTAGTATGAGTTGAGTCATTTGAAATCATTAATACAATTGATTATCTTGTATACCGATCATCTGACGCCGGACAACGTAGAGTACACTCTAAATTTATTCGATACGGCAACCTGCTCGGCTTTCAGTGATCTAAATAAGGATAATTTGGTGAGATTTTACCTATACCTACTCATGATCATATAAGATACAAATTTTCATTTGTTCCAATTTTAAATTTCAATTATTAAATTAGTAATACTTGATTAAAATATTTTTATTGTAGTTTTATCCGAGTTATTTTATTTCAATTTAGAATTTAAATTTACTACCGTAATTATTTTGTTTATTAGAAATTCAAATTTTTGGCGTACATTTCAATTCAGGATGGCTCGAGGCGAAGTGAACTATTTCAGCGGACAGATCGGCATCACACATCAAGCAGAAATTAAATTTGGAGATATTCGACAAAAAATTTCTCACTGTCTCTGAATCAGCTTCATCAATCCAAGATTCACATTTCCGAGAGAAAAAAAAGTGTAAAATAATGTCAATTTTTTACTCACCCCTCCCAACCTTTCAACCAAATCTTACTTCAGAGGACGAAACATTACGAGGAGTTTTAGGAACGTTGAAATTTCTCTTTTGACCCACTTTCCGTTCAATTTTGAATTTATCGATCTCCTTCGTATCTCTATCAAAGGCCCATTTTAGAAATTGGTCGATAATTTCAACATCAGCCAATTCAAAAATCGCCTTCACTCTGGCACTTCGCTCATAATTATACATTTTACTCGTTTTATAGTCCCTGGCGCCTTTTCGGTCACCGAAAAACCACACAAGAAAATCATCGAGCGAAGCGAAGCTCGGCAACTTGCGGGCAACACGAATCGATCCTTGACCAGCAACACAAAACCTTCCCATCCTCTCGTTCAGAAAATTCTCAAAAATTTCATCCACTGGTAAAGACTGCCGAAATTCAGAGATGGCATTTTCATCGAGAACGCACCAATTTAAAAACTCGTTCAATTTTTCGCCGTCGAAATTCGTCAACCGTCCGGAAGCCATAATACGACGATTGTGATCGAAAAATTCACGTTTCAGTTCGATCAATTTTGGATCATTGGCGAGGAAATGATTCACGACGGTTCTAATCTCGACTATACTTCCACCGTCCAATTTGGAGAGTAAAAATTTCATAGATTCGGGAGACGAAAAAAATCGTCCTTTGAATTCATTCGCAGCCTCAAAATTGGTAAAAGTGCTACATACGAATAAATCAAATTTATCAAGCTGATCTTCATTCATCACTAATAGCAGATCAAGACTCGATTCAACGATTCGTTTACTCAGCTGCTCCAAAACAACTGGATCCTTCAAACAAAAATGAAGATAATCACTCAACTCACGAAATAATCCTTCCCTCAGGAACATTCTAAAAATATAAGACATGTTTTCAAAATCAGCCATTTGGTGTTCTCTGAATCTTCGGCATTCTTCGTCATTCGCCAAACATAAATTCATTAGTTTCTCCAAAGAGGTGGGGTTCGCTCGAAGAATCAATTTCCGCCAATTTTTATTCCATATTTTATTTCTCACCTCATATTTGGACAATTCCAGTAAATCGACCAAAAACCTCATGTCGCAATCGTAGCAACTCAAAAATCCAAACATTTCACCATACAGCTGATCGAAAAAATCATTCGTGTGTTTTTTCAAAATAAACCCCCTTAATTTTTCCGGCGCATCGGTCCATAACTCCATTAGCAAATCATTCCTCGGATCATGCTCCATCGCATACTTGGATTTAACCGAATTAAACACAGATTTCCACAGACAATGTAATACGCTGAAAAATTGACTTCCAGGAATTACCAGCCTCATATGAGCCCAAAATTTGGGCACGTACTCGACATATTCGTCATGAGCCAACAAAACGCTCAAAATTCGCTCGGCGTTCAATTCGGATACCTTGAGGGCCTGGGCGCTGTTTAATTTCGGTAATAAATATTTGATAACTTTGATATCAGCGTAACGTAGGATCGAATTGACCCTCGAAATTTGCTCCTCCTCGGTCAATTTATTCCAAAAATACTCGAAAGCTGCCCAATTACCCTTCCTTTCCAACCCATGAATTCGACTTTCCATAGTCACATCGTCAATTCCACATCCCATAATGCAATTCCAATAAAAAGGCAACGCGAATTTACCAAAATCGCCTTCGTTTACTCGCAATTCGCTCGACACCGAGGGCCAAATACGTCTGATTTCGTCCTCCAAACAGAACGAGCAAGCTACCCTGTACTTTTCAACCAAATTTAACTTATCCCCGGCCAGTAATTTCATCGCGGTTGCTGTACAATCAATGCTACCGTCCGATTTACAGACCACGTCCGAAACACTCATCACAAACCCGCCAAAATCGCTGTCGAAAAATACCTCGGACGAATAATGAATATTCCACGAGTATAACTCTTGACCGACGAATTCGATTTGTCGATCGATGATATCCCGGATCGAGGTAGGTAGTGAGAGAATTTCGGCGCAGCTGAATTTCTCATTTTGAAACCACGATTTGGCAGTGGTTTGAGATGAGCCGAAATTCGAGCATTTCTCGAACCATAATCGAAACGCCAGTTTGGTAGCGGCCAGACTTTGCAGCGATGATGGAGATTCTAGGAAAATGAACGGATTTGAGCCCCGTGAGTCATGTTCAATGTCGACTTCCATGTCGAAAAATAATCATCTGAGATGTCCTTTTCTATTCGGTATTCTGGGTCCAGACGAATATCACACTCGAAATCAGTGAACCTGGAAACCCAGAAACCGAAAAGATTTCTCATTAAGTTGACGTTGATCTGAATAAGTAATTATTTGGGTTGGGGCAATTTTTTAACGCATTTGCCTGGAAGCTGCGAGATCTACACCAAGATTTCATGCAAAAAAAGAGTAAGTATACATTATAAAAAAAATTAATAATTTTTTTTTAATAAAAATTTTGCAGATTGTGTAACAAACATTCGCGGAAAAAAGTCATCTGTAAAAACAAAGGAATTTTTTCAGCAAAAAAATGGAAAAGTAATCAAATTATAGCTACATTGCAATTATGAGACACCTACAAAAAATTATACAGGGTATTCCAGGAAAGGACGTCCAAGCTTTATTTTTGGATATAACCGGGGCGAGGTGGGTACCCCTAAAAAAATACTTGAGATTAACATGTTGCCTATTTTGATAATTGAAGGGGCAAATGCAGGTTCTTAAAAAAAAGTATGTAAAATTTTTTTCGACCATAGGAATGGATAGAACATTAAAAACGGAACAGATTTTCATCTTGTGGCTTTTAGCCGAACTTGAAAATTGAAGTGCTACAAAAAAATTTCTAAAAAAATGAACCAGCCAAGGGAATGGATAGCACGTTGAAAACTGAAAAAAAAATAGTCATGTACATTTTTTGCCTAATATCGAAAATGAAGGGGCCGAGGGTCGCGCAAAATTTGAAAAATTTTTGAAGCCCATTTATTTTGAGTGAGTTGTAACATTTTCAATGTCCTATCCATTCCCATGGTCAAAAAAATGTTTACATGATTTTTTTCAGAACCTGCATTTGCCCTTTCAATAATCAAAATAGGCAACAAGTTCATCTCAAGTTTTTTTTAGTGGTACCCATTTGTATCCAAAAATAAGGTTTGGACGTCCTTTTGTGGAACACCCTGTATATTCCTCTGATGCAAAATTCGAATTGAAATGACTTTTTCAAATCAAAAATTACGTAATTCTGCTTTTCTCGATTCATTTAAATTTCTTCTATCCCCTTTCCAGTTTTTTCTCTGTTTATTTAAAATTCTTCTATCACCGTTCCACCAAAAATGAAAAAGTGGAAAAAATATTGATAACGTTTGCACCAATAGAGTAATTAATCTTTTACCTACTCGATTATTTCAGTTTCCTAAAGAGGTACATATTCAGTTTATTCACCAATATGACGTTCATTATGTTTCAGTTTCGTTTGATTTCAAGACATTGCATTCATAATTATAAAAGTGCCTTCTATTTCTACACACAGTTCGAAAAATTCGCATTACCCCGTCTTAAGTAAACAAATCCAAGGGTACATTTCGATTTCATTCAGGCGAGGAAAATTCTATCAATTTTTTTTCAAATTTGGAAAAATAAGGCTTTTTCATTTGTGATTTTTTTTTCGATAGGTTGAACAGAAGGAATGCTGACCTGACGTAAATGTCAATATGGAGAGAGATCCTCTAGAGCTGGAAAAGATGACAGAGTCTGGCGGAAGGAAAAAGAATAGCAGAGGAAAAGCCAAAGGGAAAAAAGTTTCCGTAAATTTTGATAATGTTTAAGAGTTCTTAAAAATTTTGAACTGCAATAATTTGTTTGCGATTCATTTTGTTTTTAGGTACCCGCTAGACCAAGAAAATGTACCACGTTGCGCAAAGCGGCACAAAATTCGGGACAGCAAAAATTCAAAAGGATTAAGTGTAAAACTAATACATGAATCGAGGAAGGCCATGAATTACAACCGTAATACTGGATTTGTTGGTATTTTAATGCCAACTTTCGGAGAATACGGATATGTTTTTTTTTGTGTAAAATATTTTCTTCACTCATTCAAAATCTAAAAAATAAACTTATCACAGATGTTTGAAACCTGCATTTAATTTTTGTTCACATTTCCAATATTTCAGCCGGAAATGAACGTCCCAACGACAACTGAACCAGCAACTGAAATTCCTTTTCTACTGCCAGTTTTCTATTTTTTTTTTTTGTAGGATGACCTGGAATTTGTATTGAAAATAGTAAATGAGAGCGGTGAGGTGGCTTCCGAAGGAATCGATTTACACCCTCAATTTTCGGTCGCATTCCCAGCAATTTATCAGCTTTGTCTCAAGCTGAGGACGATTTTTGTGGAATGTAGGTCATTGTATGAGGAAGGACGTTTACTTCCGCCACAAAGGGCACTATACCCAGTGTGCTGTTTTTTTCTCATATTTTTTGTTGTTTGAATTTTTATTTAAAAAAAAAATTGTTCCAGATTCCGGACATCCGGAGAAAAGGGGTAGAAAGGATCTCAGACTACTCGGACTCATAATGGATTTTCGTGGTGTTTTGTGTTTATTCTTTTTTTTTTTTATTCAATTCTTTTGTATGCATATGTATATTTCAAGTTATGATTATTTTGTAAAAAGTAAATCTGTGAGATGTAAATAATATTCGTTACAAAATTAATTCATATGTAGAAACGCGCATTTGTGTAGAAGAAAGAGAATGTTCTCAATACTAACAAAAAAAAAACTGTCAATGTACTGAATTCATTGGCGACGCGTAAGTTTTTCAAGTAGTGATTGCATTTTGTTGTAGATTAGGCCACAGAATCGAAAAATGAAAAATTTTAAAATTTTTCGATTCTGCAACTTTAGTTTATTTTAATCGTCTCAATAACACGCAGCTTCTAATTCAACAATCATTTTTCGAGTTTGAATTAAAGTTGAAAAAAATCAAGTTGAAAAAGATTTCGTTTTTTTTTTTTTTTAAATAAAATTCATTTTGCCGTCTCCTATGTCCTGCTTTTCCTCATTCAAAGTTTCCAAAAAGGGACCGACAAATTCGAATTATCTCTTTCATTCCCTCGTCATTATTCAGTACCTTGGTCAAGGCATCATCGTATCTCATTCTCACAACAACTTGAAAAAAGTACGTTTCCGAAAAAAAGAAATTCCAATGAATCATGTAAAAAAGAAATCCCAAATTACCCCCCTCTCCCTTCCTCCTCCTCACTGAAATATTCTCAATGGGTCTGTCTATTCTCACACGGAATGAACAACAAAATGTAAATCGTTCGCTCGAATCGACGAATCGTAACTTCACGACCTGTCTCGCGACGTCGCTTCGTAACTTCGCAATCGAAAGATATTTGAAATTTGAAACTGAAAATGAAATCAATAAATTTTTCAACCCATTTTTTTCGATTCTCAAAATAGTTTCAATTTTCAATTTCCTTTTCTCCAGATATTCTTCAGCGATGATTTTTTTACAGGAATAATAATTTTCATTTTTTATAATTTTTTACCACCTCTGAAATTTTTCCTTCAATTTCTTTTCAGATGGATATAAAAAAATTTTCAACTATGGCATTTTTCATTTTTTAACTCTAGAAATTTTCGCTCAAAATTGAATAGTTTCTTAAATTTTTTGCCTTCAAAATTATTTCTAAAAGTTCAATTATTACACCTTTTGAATTTTTTTCTCGAAATTCCATCTTTTTTCAGCTCGGCTTAAATGTTTTTTCAAGATTATTTTCTAGATTTGAAATTTTCAGAATAAAAAAATTGGAAAAACATTTTAAGAAACTCGTGAGAAAAAATCGAGAGAAAGAAAGTCAAGTTTTTAAAAATTTCAAGATAAAAGAATGGGATTTCACTGTTGTTAATTTTAATGAAAATTTCCATTTTTTCACGGAATGAAAATTTTAACAGCAATGAAAATCAAAGAAATTGAAAAAAATCTTGGAGCTTACAAAAAATGTTGAAGAAGAAAGTTTAATGGGAGAAAAATTTATTGGAGAAGTTGCAAAAAATTGATATTATAAGAGAAAATTTCGAAAGCTGAAAAAAATAAAAATTTTGAGAGAAGGATAAAGTCAACAGCTGAGATAATGAGATGATCAATGCAGCAATGAAGATGATCACGAAAAAATGAACGAAATCGGTTGTTCATTCCAGACCCATTCTGAATAAAATAAACCGAAATACCTTTCTAGATGATTTTTCTTTCATTTCGAATTTTTAAAAAAAAACATCTCGGGGAAAATTTATAAATTTCCTTACACCTAGGGTTTCCAAAAAATGGGCAATTAGACATCATGTTCTAATAAAGTAACAGACGAGAATAGTTCATCATAATTCAGAAATCTCCATAATTCATGTTCCCAAAAAATAAGCTCATAATGTAGCATCGGGATACAGAAAATGGAGAAAACGAAATTCAATTAGATTCAAAATTATTCATAAATTCGCAAGATTTTCAAGTTCGACAATCGATCATGATTTTTCACTGGTAATAATTTCGTTTGATTCAACCAAAAGAAATTTCACACTGAAGAAAGTGACCACACTGATTACGTAATTTGTAAACGCGTATTCAGAAATAAATTACCAGTGTTTCCAATTTACCATTTATGATTTATCTCAGTTAAAACTTCAAAGTTCATGCCATTATCAATTATCATTTACTTGTTGAATATCACACTTCATTAAGGCGTGATCACGATGATAATTAAATAATGGACGAAGTATTCTAATTCAACATCGTCCACGTCATCATTTCTTTCTATTAATAGATAACATGCAACGAGCAACGACTTGGAAGGAATATCGATCAAACACCTTCAAAGTAAAATACATTAAGCAAAAAATCACCCAGCACCGTTTTAATATATGTAAAAATAACCTATTGCAATCGCAAACTCACCGATATCAGCAATGAATTACCATGAAACAATGGAATTTTAAAACTGCATAATCGATGAAAATAACAGCGCCATGTCAGTGGTAGTTTTTCATTTAGGAATCTTCATGCTATTGCTCGAGTTGGACACCACATATTCTTTCTCAAATTACATCAACCGAGCACATTTTACATGATAAAAACGCGAACACTCGCATTACATACGAACGGATAACGAATAACTTCTACAATTTAAACCCGGTAATACCCACGAACTGATGTAATACTCGCACACGACGCACAACTTCGTAAATAAATACATACTGCAACACGTACTACTACAGACTGCGCAACGCACACACAAACAAACGAGACATCGAACGATTCTCAGAAATGCGACGAAGGGTACCGGTATTTTAGCGGGGTAAGACGAGACGCGGTAACCGTGCGGCGAAACGCGAGTAATAGCCGATAAGACCCGATCAGTGCGACCGCGACACGAACATTAAATTACCCTGTAATTAACGAAAAATGAAAATTATCATTTCGAGAGCCGGTATCGCGCTTGTAAAATTAATTAGAACGAACACATTCTAAAATAATCATTTCAAACATTCAAACACGTATAAAATTCTAATTTTGTAAGATTATTTCATTTTTTCACCGGAAAAAATTAATTTTCTTATCGGTAGTCAAATGAAATGATTTTTCGAAAATTCTCGATTACGATAAACGATGATGAAGTAAAGGAAAGCAATTTACGAAATTTTTTCAACCATAGGCGTACCCAGGGAGGCTCAAGGTGCTCGAGCCCCCCTAAATCTTGGAGAAACGATTTTTTCATCACAAATGTGGAAAAGTGTATTTTTTGCTCTTGGAAAAATATTTTTCAATCAAAAATCACAAATTTCTCAATAAACTCTCAGTTCGTCAGACAAAAATTGAAGATTTTTGTTAGAAAGATCGGTGAAAATGACTGATTTGACATTTGAACACTCCATTTTCTCTCAAATTCTCAGCCCTTCCCTTAATTAATTTCTGGGTGGGCCTATGTTTTCAACAATTAAGATTTTTCTGCTTTAGAAAATTGAGGTGGTCAAAATATTGCCACATTAAAACCAAATAGGTAGTTTTGAGAAAAAATACAAAATCTGATTACGAAGTCGTCCTTTAAAAATCAAGTCTTCATTTTTTTTGAAACTCAAGTTCGTTGAAAAATATTGCTACACGTTAAAATTAAATTACAAAAAAATACATACGTTACTTTCGAAAAAAAAACACCCTAGAACATCTGATATTTTCTCATAGCATTTCAAAGGATTCCTCATCCCCCCACCCCCACACACAAAAAATTCTTTGGAAATGTCCAACCGAGAATCCGTTTTTCGAAGTATTGCTTAATTCCAAACATAATTTGTGATTCATCGAATTGGAAAATTCCAACCGGTTCTTCCTCAATACTGAAGATCATCGAACGAAGAGGCCATCAATAATACTTGAGCCTCGAGCAGATAATGCATTCTTTCAAATTATATTGCGTATCTAAAAATTTGAAGGGGCAAAAGGTTTGAAAAAAAATCAGCTTCATTACTTAAATCTTCTCTTTCATGGAAAATGGAAATGAATAGGTTGTTCTTCAATAATTGAACATATTTCATCATTGAAATTTTTGTTGGTCTTGAAAATTGAAGGCTTCTGCAAATTTTTAGCAAAAAAAAAAAATGCATAAAAAATTATTTTGCCGGTTTCTTGCCGAAAATCAAAGCTAAAGGAGCCATGGATCATTCAAAATAAAAGATAATCAAAGAATCAAAAATAAATAAATAATTTTCTCAACTTCAAATGACCGGTACCCCTTCAATCTAGATATTGGGAAAAAAATTCCACAGTACAAATTGTTCAGTTTACCTACAAGGTAGGTAATGTTCAATTCCTGCGTTAGTTTTTTTTTTTTTTTTTTAGTTATTTTGACAATTTTTTCTCGATCGAAGCTTCTTCAATTTTCAAGTGAAGCAAAAAATCATATTCAAAAAAATTGCTCAATTGAAAAATTATTATCAATTATTACCCACTCCCAGCACGATTGAAATATTTGATTTTCGTTAATCATTTTTCAAGTCATTTTTGTCCTCGGAAAATATATGTAACCTCTTTTTAGTAAATGTAATCACTCGTAAATTTCAAATCAAATTCAAAATTTCCAACATTCTATTTTTTCAAAGTACATATTATCTGAATTTTTAATCCTCCACCCTTCCCCTCATTCGGTAATTTTCATCTACTGAACCAATACGAGATAATTATTTATTTTAGTACCAAATATCAATGTTGAAATTGCATTAATCAGCTTCTATCTCTCGATTACAAAACCTCTGTTTTGATAATATTCTACGTATGAGGATATGAGTTCTAATTTGCCTGGAAATTGAGTCATGAGCAGAGATGAAATCATGCAGATAATTTCCAACCATCGGATTTTACAATTACCAGTGCGACGTGTTCATGATCGAGAAATACTCCTGTGCTTTGATCCTTCGGACTTTATCATCGAATGGGAAATGGTTCGAATTTGCTGATATCAAATGATCGCTCTGTTTTGATTGGTCGATTTTAATCTCAAGCTGGGTAAGATAATTTTTCAATAATTTTGCTTCTTTGAAAAATATTGCAAGTAAAATCTATACAAGAAAAGAAGTATTTTCCAATTTTGACGGTCCGGTCGTCGTGAAATTTTCAAATAATTCATTTAAAAACGAAATGGTAAAAAATGAGAGACAAAATTGATAAAAAATGTATTCTTTTTTCATGATCTCTTCATTCGAAACGTCTTTTACTCAAATACAAGACTAAATTGATCGTTTCGTGATCGTTTCTAATTTAGTTTTTTTTTTCAGAATTTTGAACCTTTTTAACCCTAATTTTAGATGGAAAATTATGACTTCTGGACAATATTAAATACGAAACCTATGATTTTAAAAAATAATCACAGTCGAAATAAGACAAATCATAGAGTAAGGAAACCAACGAGAGGAGCAATTCCTCGCGAAACAACAAAAAATTAAAAATTGCAGTTACAATCCAAAATATCAGGTCTCCCAATTATCAAAGAAATTCCAAGTCACTTTTTCAATCAGAAAAATGATGGTTAGAGATGAGAAATTTACGAAGATGAACTGATGAATTCTTTTTTTTTTCATGTCCCCCCCCCCCCCCCATTGACTAATTTTCTGCCTCGATAAACAATTTTGAAGGAGATATAAAATTTCAAATTCAGGAAAATTGATTCGAATAGAAAAAATTATGAAGTAAAAATAAAGTACTTACTTTGTGATCTGAACAATCACGATTTTGAAAAAAAATTTGCGGACCTACCTAAACTGTAAATTGGAAATTCCAAGAGTCAAAAACCAATAATACCAATTACATTTCGAAAAATATTTTTCTCAGTTCCCACTCTTAATTTGGCTTTTATTTCTGTCAGTTCGAAAATTAGGTAGGTACCAGAATAAATTTGGTGAATTTTGGACATTTTTCAACGCTTCAAATAATTTTGAAAAAATATGATTTTTTGTTTCTCATAAACTCATTTTAGGATCTTGATTTTGGGAATTTAATCACTTCGATCATCAAATTGAGCAAAAAAAAATCACAATTGAAAATTTTCAAAGTAAAAAGGTTCCCACTGATTGTTCAGAAAATAATTATTTTGGGAAAATTTCAAATTACACTCCAAAAATCCTGAAATTGAAAAAAAATACCAGTACAAAATCAGATATTTTTGGATGGGTATTTTTTTCCCTCTTATTCTAGCTCGAATTTTTTTCGGAGACATTCAAAAATTTCTATTGAATTTTTTTCCATCAAAAACACATGTAAAACTTTCCACTCGTATTTCCAGATCCTCTCTTTGTTCGATGGCACGCCTACAAGCAATTCCAGCACTGAAAATATGCGGCTGGCCGGCTTCAGACGAGAGCACCATCACCTTCTACCTATCTCCGGCCAGTTTACGAGAAATGGCCTCAGCCAAGATGGCCTTACTCCTATGGCACCGCAGATTCGACGATTTCTCCCTTCGAAAAATCACCTCAGCCAAATGGATCAAAACCCACTCGAAATACTTCACCACCAATGACATGTTCGTGATCCACCCAGCGATCGAAAATCAAATCGATCAATACGTCAAAGTTATGGCCCTAGAATTAGAAAACTGGATCGATTACCATTTCGAGAGAGTATTTTACGACAACGACTTGCACTCGGTTTTGGAAAAATGTTACAACGAAATCATATGCTGCGGTACCGATTGCACCATAAATTGGCTCGCTACAGCCCAAAAACTCATGAAAAGCAAACAATTAACTCAGGTGGAAAAATACCGCTTAGCTTGCTTATATTGCTTAAAAGACGATATCAAACGATTATGGGCTAAATTTTGGCAAAATCAACAAAAACACGTGTACAATTCGACCCTAAAACCGATAATTTTGTATTGGAATGAAGCAATGCTGGACGAAATAAGTTCCGGAATTCGGTGTGCTTTTAATGGAAACGTCGAAAGACGAATGATCGCAGCGACCTCGAAATACCCTCAAAATTGGACCACTGTATCATATTTTCTCAAACGTCTTAATTGGCTCGAACATACCGAACAAGTCATTAATTTAATAAAATACGACGTATCTTATGCGATCCGCCTGATCCCCGATTTGAGCGATGAGCAATTAAACAGAGTGATGACCAAATGTGGAGTACGAATTTGGTACCATTTTGCCAAAAAACTCAAATATTTCAAATGTGCCCTTCGAATTTGGTCTTACATTCGACACGATATCACCGAGAATGAATTTTTTTACGTCATTAGCCATCTGATGGAAACCAAAGCAGCCCAAATAAGAGCAGAAATGGAGACGAAGTCGAACCGAAAACACATATCAGCATTACTCTTCGAAATCTGGATCAGTGCTCCGGTCCATCTGCGAAAATCAGTCATCGAAAATCACGCCCCTAATTTGCTCGCAATTATGTACGAATACAAAAACGAAATGCTGAGGATTGTGAATCGCGATGCCAGATTTTTACTCGCCATTTTAACCGATACCAGTTTCCATTTCAGGAATGATCTGTGGAATAGAAATTGGTCCAGTTTGATTTTCAGCGTACCCCCTTCGTATCTCAACCAGCTAATGATATTATGCCTAGAAGATCCTCAACAGATATCCAAATACAAGAAAAATATCGCCAGTGGCCCTCAAATCATCCAAAGGTATTGCTTCCTATCGATCAAAGAAGGATATTTCGAGGACGTCGAGGATTTCCTAAGAGTTTGCTCGTTACCGGAAGAAAAAGTCGAAAATCATAAAAAAGATTTACTGAAATCGTTTCGTCACCATGGCGAATTAATTTTCGAGCTGAAAAGCGTAAAAAAATGGCTGCAATTTGGCCGATTCATCGATGAATTCCATGCAGACGACGAAATCGCCCGAAGCTATAAGAAAAAAATGATTTTTGGCGCCTCTACGAAGGAAGCTTTGACCAAAGAATTAATGAGCGGAAGATTATGGTACCTGGATCGATTCATTTCTACGTTTCTATGCGCCGAAGATTTAACCGAATTTAAAATCCAGCTCATGGATCGATGTCGAAATGATCTAATTCAAGGTAAATTTTACAACTTTGACGGGACCAATTGGCAAGAATTTTTTGACTGGTGTTCCGGTAACGATGATGAGAAAATCGCCGAGTTCAGGACCAATTTGCCCATGGATGGGATATTTGTAATATCGTTGAAAAAATGCATCAAATTTGTCTCGATTAATGATTTCTTTCGAAAATGGGCCGATGATTGCGATTTTGTCAGTTTCGATAGTTTTCTAATGTGGTTTTTCGGCACCGCCGAAGGAATCAGGTGTTTCAAGTTGAAAAAAGTTTACGAGTATCAAGGTATCGACGATTTAAAGGCTAAATTGAACATCGACAGTGGTGAAGTTCTGGGCATCGTATTGAAATGGTTTTTCGACGGTAATCCGGATGATTTAGACCAATGGAAAAATCTCACCAATGATCCACGTTATGCAAATTTATCGTCCAAACGTTGAAGAAAACAATTTTAGTAATTTATTCAACACGTTTTTAAATTATTTTTTTCGATTAATTTTGTAATTTTACGAATTTTTGTTTTTGAAAACGTGGAATCAAAGTTCTATTAAAATGGTTCATTTTTGTCAACCTGCTTCCTTAAATTTAATTTTCTACGATGTCTGGGTTTTCGAAATACAAAATAAAAATTAGGGATCAATTTATTTCAAAAAATGGCTGAAATTGATACGAAGTATCCAAAAAGTTTGTATCGAAAAATTTAAAGATATGTTTCAAAATCGATTTTTTTCATTCAAAGAAGAGGAAAGCCACGAAAATGGGGACCAGGGCCAAATTTATTTTGAAAATTACTGAAAAACAACTAAAATATAAGGTAAGTAGTGAAAAAATGGTACATTTTTACCATTTTCCCCCACCTCATCACGGACAAAAAAAAACACCAGAAAAACGTAAAAATTTCGTTACAAATATTTTCTAAACCAAACTGATGGGAGGGGGAGGAGAGGAAATATTGATCTGGAAAAATTCAACATCGCTTTCAAAAGAAAAAAACATACAGAAATAATCCAGCTCAACTTTCCAAATGCAAACAAAAATAATTTGAGGAGGGAATAATATTGAAGGGAAAATGAGGACGAATTGGTTAAATACGCATTAAAAATACCCAACACCCGTAAACATAGAAAAATTAATCAAATTAACGATACCAAATCATGCAATCGCTGAATCCAAGGATATCTTGATGCTGAGTTGACAATGATCTTGAAGCCTATGCCTATCTTTAGAAACCGAAAAAGCGAAAACTTTAAACCGACGAAAATACTCGACAATCGCACGAGCTGCGAAGTAATGAAAAAACGATACACGAAGACCAACGCGATGTCTCGAACGGATATGAAATACAAATAGGCACATATGAAACCGAAAGCGAATAATATGGTAGATTATGTCTTTTGTCTGGCCCAACAGACGGCACACACAGCACATTTTTCTCACTATTCCCCCTTTTCGTCCATATTAGAAACACGACATACCATACATATGTACTCAGGTTCTACGTACGTTAAGTCAATTTCCCGTCGAAGAAAAATTTTGATAAGTAAGAGTTTAAAAAGCGATAAAATAAATCTAACAGCGAGTACCTCTCTTATCTTTGTACCGGGCTAATTTTAACCTTTATCTTAAATCTCATGAAATAACCATGCGATAAGAACTTGTTTACTATGTGTACAAGACTCGTAGATAATGAAACAATTTATGGTAACTAATCGAAAATTACCACCAAATAAACAAAAAAAAAATCAAAAAATTATCGGAAATTGGAAGCGTGAAAAAATTAATAGAAGAGAGTTCGAGATAAATAATTTTTTCAATAAATGGAATGAAAAATTACTCATTTTCTGATTCTGTGATAGTAGGTAGGTACCCTACATTCGTCTGAAAATGAGTCTCATCTCAAAGTGTACAGCACTCAAGTTTTCTATTTTGATCAATCCCATAAAAATGAAAAATCTACGCGAAAAACACCCACGAATTTACTAAAAAATAAATTCTTGATAACCGTCCTTCTCAAAAACCGTACAAGATGGTTTCAAAAACAAAAAAATTACGAAAAAATTTCGTTGAATATTATCCGTTTGTTAAACAAACATAAGATTTTTGGGGATTATACTGCCCCCTCGTTCGTGTTCAGTCAATGAAAATTCACGAATAATGAATAAAATTAAGCACTCTACGTTCAAAATGTATAGTTCCATAAATAACAAATTGAGCAATTTGTGAACACGATTTTGAGGAACTAAACAATTATCATTTTTTGGAGTATTTTCCCTCTTACCCCCCCCCCCCCCCCCACCAATCTTTGATACCCTTTAAATAAAACTAGGTATTTCTCGTTTGCAATTTGAATTAGAACTGAAGCCAGGAAAAAAATAAAATTTCAAGTTCAAATATCAGTTAATTTTCGTAATAATTACCCCCTTTTCCCAATCACCTTTCTACTGATTTCAAAGTCCTCGAATTTAAAAAAAAAAAATGAGAAACTGAAATTTTGAAGGCAATATTACTAGGCACCTATCCATAGACTTTCATAAAATTCATTACAATTCAGCAACTCCTCCCAAATTATTTCAATATGTTCTGCGAGTCCCTTAAGGCATAATCAAATCCAAAAAAATTATGCTGCATTAACCCTGGAAATATTTACGACTCCCGAAATCAGAAGTTCAACATCTGCTTACGATTTTGTAAACATTTCCCCAAAAAAGATACGTTGATATTTAACAGATGTCATCAGCGTGTGGAAAAAAATCTAAATTATAACCAGACATGTTATGAAAATATCAACTAGAACAGCAATTATTCGCCTTTCATCACTCCACTCAGAAATCTCTTCCAATAAAATTACATTACCTAAAAATAATTCTTTTAAAATTGGGGAATGTTTCCAATTCAAACAACTTTCAAGCACTTAACATTTTTTTTCAATTTTTGGAATAAAAATCGAAAATTTCCAAACATCAAAACAGAAAAACATCAAAATTCTTTCAAATGATTTCAGAATACAGAAATTTTATTAACCCTATATAGACCACCAGTGCCAAAAACGGCACTACAATGCATTTTTCGAAAAAAAAACCACCTGGTGCCAAAAACGGCACTAAATGTATTTCCTTAACATTGTAGTGCCGTTTTTGGCACGAGGTGTTTTTTTTTCTTAAAAAAACATTGTAGTGCCGTTTTTGGCACCAGGTGTTTTTTTTTTGGTGGTCTACCTAGGGTTAAAATGTCGCTGTAATATGATAAATTTTCACTTTTTGCACAATCGATTCAGGAAATAGGTACTTGAAGAAAAATATCAAAAACTGGAGTCACAAATTTCAAATTATTTTTCATCTGAGGCAAATTGTGATTTTTCTTTCGTATGTTTCGTGAAAAAAATGTATAAGAAAATTTATGGATTTTTCGATAAAAAAAAAAAGTGTCGAAAAAGGATCTTACACAGACGAATCAACAAATAAATGCCAAGTACATACCTATACTAAAAAAAGGTACAGTTTTGAATGGACTTTTTTCAGTGTAATATTTCAATTTTTTGGACTAACAATTGTAAATTTTTCATGAGATATATTTGGCTTCTTCGACCATAATTCGTTCCAGACTCTCTTCCCTTCCCCATCCATCCCTTCAGGAAAAATTTACGAAAATGAATGAGGATGACATCATCTCGTAACTTCTATGACTTCAATCAAAATCAAATTAAATTTCAAACAATCGAGTATAAAAGAGCGGGGAAAAAAATGGGAATTTAATTGACTAATTTCGAAATAATTTGTCTTTTGAGAAAATTCGGATATCATCTTTCATGTTTCAAACAGTATTTTTTCAATCACACACAAAAAAAAATTAAAACGGAAAATTGGAAGACTAAACGCGTTATTTATCAAATTCAAAATAAGATATGTACTTGAAACTTACCTTACCAATTCCAGGTTGGCCAGCTTACAATTCGTATGACGAGAAGTCTGATTGAAGTCTTCAAGTTTTGAGCACAACGAAAAAATTCAAATCAAAAATCAATCGATAAAAAACACATTTGAGGGGATTAAAGTTCAAATTTCACTTCGTCTACTTCTCTGAATACGAAATTTTCAAATTTTATCGTCAACATGACATTAAAAAACTACACAGCAGCTATGAAATCAACGATAATAAACTTGAAAATCCTGCGAGCACGGTAAATTATTACGTCTCTTCTGATAAAAATTTGTAGGTATCTTACCGCCACGATTCGGAAAACATTTTCTCTTCTCTGCATTACGAAAAAATATTTTCAGGGAGAACATGGGTTTTTATTATAGGATGAAGAATCATGGGCCATAAAACCTTTCAGGACCCCCCACCCCGTATTTGTTTAAACAAAAAAACACGACCATTTTTCACGACGAATAATATCAATTCTTTGTCGACTTTGTCATAGTATCTCGAGACCCATCCATTAACCCAAGCAGATGTTCGAAGGTTCTCAGCATCGGCATTGTTTTTTCCAACACTGTTACAATTCTTGGAAACGAGCTCGGTCGTTATCGACTTGGTGGATACATAGAGCTGATTGTAACGGTAGTTTGTGAAACGTATGATATTTTTGTCGTCCGGTCGACCACGCATTTCGAATGGAAATATAAAAACCTTATCAATGGCATTAATATGAAGAATGTAAAATTACTTTTCAGAAATCACGTACGTAGGTAGAAGCCTAGAAGGTACGTGGTGGTTACTTAATTAGTTAATTACGTATAAGTATGGTAGGTACGGATTCTAAAAAATAAACGTATAAAAATTTGCCAACTTCGGTTTTCAAAGGTGTAGGTAGGCTAGAAACGAATTAACAAAATACCAACCCAATTTAGACAATACAAAATGAGAAAAATTGAATTTCAAAGAAATTTTGAAAATTAGACGCATCAAAATCCGCATGAAAAATAGAAAACACAAAAGCTGAATTTTACGAAAAATTTGCAAAGGAGATACATCTCGTGAAATGTAAAAAATTCCAAAGTGTGATTTCAGACCAAACTATCAAAGAACGAAAGAAGATGGGTACATCGAGGTATCAAATTTACGTCACCAAATAAATGGTAAAATACTTCAATTTCCATTTTGAAAAAAAAGTTCAAAAGAGATACACGATTACGTAATACAAACCAATAGTTTAAAATATCAAGCATTTAGATGCGTTATATAAAAAAAAAAACACCACTCACCGATTGACGAAACTATAATGGCGTCCACACTTCTGCTCAAATTCTTCGATTCAAATATTGAAAACGAATTTTTCGGTCGAAGGAGAAAATTTCACGAGTAAGACAAACTGCAAAAAATCACTACATTATTTTTGTGATTCGATTTCCAAGAAAAACGATAAATTACGCAACGTGGTTGAACCGGTTGCGCGAACTATTTCGACTTGAATTACGAATGAAAACTCACCTGCGACTAAATGGCTTCCACTCCTCGGTCCAAATCTTCGAATTCGAATTTATTCCGAAGAAGGAAATTTATTTCTGCACACAGTAAAAAATATTTATAAATACGATGAGAAACTGCGACTGCGAGTAAATGTGCGATTGGAATCGGGCAGAGAAAAAAATCAAATGCTTAATAGAATGAATAAGTACTCACCGAAATGCCAAAGATGATCTTCTCACAATTGATCTACAGATCTACGAAAATCATTAGTTCTTTAAAGAAAAAGCAAACGAACAATCTGAATCTGATTACCACAAAACCCATATGACACGAAACGACACTTCCTAACGGTTCGAGTTTCGATAAGAGGATAAGACAAATGCCATAATGCCAATGCGCAGTAGATTCAGAATGATGATGCACGAGAGTCATTTTCCTTCGCTCTGGAAACGTTCGGGTATTATCGGACTCTCGGACTGGTTCGTTAATCGACGACTTCGCAAAAGAATTCTAGAAACATCGATTTAGATGGATTTACAGCCAGATATGGCTAAATTCTATATTAAAATTACATCAGGACAAATCTTGACTTTAACCGAAAAAATTATTTATCAAAAATATTCCTAAAATTTTGGGAAAGGTACCTACATGACTTTAAAAAATCGAACTTTCATCATGATTCATTGCAGAGATATTTTAATAATTCATTCATGTCCAATTAGGTAATAAGGTACGTATCTGGAACAAATTACGTATTCCATGAGTTGAATTATGGGAAAAAATTATTACAGCTGCAAGGGCCATTTGATTGAAATTTTACTTGCACAAAAAATTGAACAAACATACCTTACACAAAAAAATTTGAAAAATTCAACAAATAAATACCTATTTTCTGTTTGGATTTTTCTACAATTTTGAATCATAGGTAATCATGACCAAAAAAGCAAAACTCGAGAATTTTTTCCCAAAAAGGATTTTTTTTTTCGATTTTTCGACTGGGAATTTCGATTTTTTCATATGGATTCAAAATGTGGACCGAGAAGACTGGAACTTCAAATTTTTGCCATCCATTTTCAACCGGATTTGAGATCTTTGAAAATCAAAATTGAGACTATTTCGGGTCGAGTGAACTATCAAAAACGACGGCCGATCGCGCAAAACCGACACCACCATTGAATTTGTCGGGTCCGAAAACCACATCCTAGACACCTCGCACGCCGATTAGGAACAAAAAATTTTTTGCCCCAAAAAATGGCAAGGGGTTAGTTCATGTTTTTTCTCGAATTTTGATGATTTTCAGAAAAATTGAGATAGGGGCCGTTTTCGACTAATTCGAGGTCGCTGATTCCGAATCCGGTGTCCATTTTGAGCGCCGAGTCTTCGTTTTCGAGTTATAGACGATTTTCGGCTCGAAATCGCGGTTTCCGAAAAAACCAGCGAATATCGCGCCAAACTGGATCCAGATTCGTAATCAGCGACTTAAAATTAGCCAGAAAACAAGATTTTTCACCAGCTTTTGACACCCTTAGGAAAATGTTCAAAATTGGGCTCAAAAAAGACGATTTTCTCAGTGAAATTCAAATCATTTTCTTCTCAATTTACTGAAAAAATTCCATTTTGGCGCATTCCTCGATAGTACAGAATTTTTTGAATTTTTTTTTTCACTTTTTATGCGTCAATTTTTTCTTAAAATTTCTCTCATATCTACCAACCTAATTTATCAAAAAGGGCACCGAATTGAATTGGACTAACAATAAATAGCTGACGTACTCATCGACAACTTTTCACTTCATCGAAGACAACAAAAATAATACAAATTTGAATCCAAATGCAATATATCATATTTTTAAACAATAATTCAAGAGTTGAAAATAATGACAAATATTTTCTTATTGCTCTACGTTCGTTTGGTATTCCACTTAAATATAGGTAAATCACACTTACGTTTAAAAAATCACTACACGAGTAAAAAACTAATCATAAATATAACATTAATAAGAATAGAAAATCCACCACTTAGATGAATTTTGTTTCTAAAACTAAAAACCAGTGATGAGAAAAAAAATAATAAAAAATTCTACTCATTTAAAATGATTTTTCTCTACATCTAATAACCTCATCGACTAACGATATCGACTTCAGAAATAAAATATTAATGTTTTTCGAGTAAATTTTCGATTTCTTTACAAGCGTATTCTAAACAATTCGAAAGACCAGGGATGCAGCCGTTTTTCATAATCGTCGAGAATTTATAAGTACGGAAATTTCGACTGTCTTCGGTGTAATTTACAGCTCTCATCAATGGACACATTGATATTTTCGTATGATGGCCAAAGTTGATCTAAAATTGAAAAAAAAATCTACGTAAGAACTGCAAAAATGATTTGAAATTAAAATCCAGGCTGTTTTTACTCACTTGCAAAGTGCCATTTGACAACTGCAACATTGCAGCAGATCCGTTTCTATGCCATTTCTGTAAATACACAATACGACCAAGCTGGTCGAATTCTTGGACTTGAGCAGGTCCGTCTTTTCTCAAAAATGTCTCCATGTATCTTCGAAAATACGACAGTAATTTTACTTTTTTCTTCAACATCGAAGGAGTACGATCCATCGTATAATAATTTTCAGTGCCGTCACTTTCGATGTAATGTAAGTTCCTATAAGAAAAAAAAAACCAAACAATTAGCGAATGAATTTTATCGAGCCCAAGTAAAGCTTATTTTTTTTTACCTTTGATCAGCTAATAAAAGAAGGCGAGTTTGGTCCAAGAACACGGCGCCTACTCCGTTATTACACAACTGATATGCGAAACCAAATCTATTACTGTAGTCGACCCATTTACTGATCCAGATAAAAGGTCGAGCAACATGATCAACTGATTGCTCTGTCGAAAAATAATATTGGTGAGTATCAATGAATTGACGTTTTTTAAAAAAATAAAGTCTTACATGAAAGGGAAAAATCTACTGACCAGCGCCACTTAATAATTGGGGAGGTTTGGTTTTCAAAATATCCATCAATTGTTCACGCAGCGTTCTGAGGTGTTCCTCACATTCTGCATTAATTGTGACAAGTTTTTTGCCTAGCATTTCTTCTTCGGCTGATTCAGAGTTCATGGTAGCCTCCTTTGACATCCAAACCGGTCTGTCTTCATCTCCTGTAGGAAACGAAACGTTTGCCTGAATACATTGATAAAATAAATCAACCATTTTTTATTTCATTACGAAATTCATTCTTACCATAAATTATTTCGGCTAACTGAGACATGATGAGAGTAGCTCACTTTGTACCAATATATGACCTGTAAACAAAACACAATTATGAATTAATTATCATAAATTAAAGCCTACAAACACATTGATACGAAATTCAAACATTAAGGTATCGTCGAAAAATAATTCAGAAACAGATTTTAGGAGGGGGAGCATTTTTTCACCACATGGGCATAATCAGAAAATAATGAATTGTTGGACCAAATAAGGGCCAAAAAAAATTAGAGTTATGACTAATGAGCTAATGACAATTGTTTCGGATCATCGTGAAATGAAAATTTCATCCAATTAATTTCCTTCCTTAATCTTAGATTATGCATTAGAAAAAACATAATTGATTAGATATCAAAATGTAGGTAGGTAATATTAAAAAATTGAAATTAAGAAATCAGGTTTTTTTTTGAAAACAAAAAATTAGGTCCCTAGCTTAAAAGCCCGAATTTTTATTTTTCATTTTTAATACGCGACTAGTCGGAAAGTTTTTTTTAAAAATTTTGATTCAGCAAATCTCTCCCTTTTTTATTAATACTAGTGGGAAACCCATCCTTCGGATGGGATAGGGGTTTACATAATATCAATTAGTATGGTCCGCCTCGGGGCCCCAACCCCTGTAGTTTTCAAAATTATGATTTTTTAATTTTTTTCTATGTACATTATAAAAAAAAATAGAGGGAGTAAAAGTACCTCGACTTTTACTCCCTTTATAAAAAAAAAACTCGAGAGATGAACGATTTTCAAAGATTTTGAATTATTTCCCATTCCCTCGCTTCGCTAAGGAATTAAACCTCAAAATTCATCAAAAATCACTTTACCTCTCTCGTAGCATAATACACTAATTTTAATATGAAGAGACTTTCAATTATATGTGACCCGTGCAAGAAAAAGGTACCTAAATTCGGATATTTCAAAAATTAGTTTTTTGGCTTAAATGATAGGGAAGACTATGAGGCAGTGGCGGCAACTTGCGTGTTGCTCGGATGCTCGAGCAACACATGAAAAAAAAATAAGAGGGTTGAGCAACACATGAAAAAAATAAAAAATTTGTGAAAAATGCTCTGTAAATTGGCTACCATATTAAAAACCTATGTTAGACCTACCTATCTTTTTAAATATTTAAGAATTGAAAAAATTGCATATCTATAAAATTTTCAACTTGAAAAAAATGATCAACGTTCAGAGGCGTAGTCAGGGGGAGGGGTGTCTGGACCCCCCTTGAGGTCGAGAATTTTTTTGAGGAACTTTTTTTTTAGGCATTAAAAATTCCAATTTTATCAAAGCTTCGCTCGGGCATCAACAACATCACTTAAAAAGTACATTTTTTAGGCATTAAATATCTAATTTTTTCGAAATTTCGCCCTCGCTACGCTCGGGTGCGAATATGAACTATTTAGAGCTGAAGTACGAAAAAAGGCTCCTTTTTACCCTTCCCCCTCCCCCAAAATTTCTCGTTTTTCATATTTCTGTACCCATTTTGCAGCCACATAAAAAAAGCTTTCGACATCATTGGTTGAGACCCCCCCCCCCTTCAGACGATTCTACACCGCTGTCAACTTTGACCCCCCCACCCCATTCCCAAGGGCCCCAAGTGAGTTTCAAAATCAGCAACACATGACAAAATGCCAAGTTGCCGCCCCTGCTATGAGGAACATTTTAACATTTTAAGACTTGGATGAGCATTTTAGGTCAATGTTTTGGTGAGATAGAGGCATTTGAAAATTAGAAAATAATGACTTTCAAAAAAAGAAATTGAAAAAAACGTGTTTAAAGCTGCGTAGTGGTCTGAAGTGCTTGCAAATGCATATGCAAAAAAAAATTGAAAAAAATCACGCATTTTTCATATGTTTTCCGACTTCAAGTACCCTCTCCTTGTAAAGGTCACATATTTTTGTCAAAAGAAGAGACCACGCTAAAAAGGTATTGCATTTCATTGGGAGGGGGAAGAGGGGAGATTCACAATAAATTTACTGTTCAGAAAATTTTTCCAGGTATTTAACAACCCGTCTCATGTAAATGATCGCAAATGAATAATTAACCTTATTTATTTGAGCAGCGGACCCGTCCTATCCCGATCAAAACAAAATTGTTCGTTTTTATGATGCTCTGCAATTTTTTTCCAGCTTGTTTGTTCATAAGTGAGTAATTTTGAAAGTAATCTGGCCCAAAAAAAATTAGGTTTTGCTCTATTATAAAATTTCTCTCACCCGTCGCAGTCTTACTCTCAATTTTAAAAAATATCAAAACTGTACCTTGAAACAAAAAGAACTAAAATTGTTAGTTTTTTATATTGCTTAGAAATTTTTTTCAACTTTTTTTCATAAGTGAGTAATTTTGAAAGTAATTTGGCCTTTCCTTCCTCCTGCCCCCCTCCAATAAAAAAATAGGTTTTGCCCTATTATAAAATTTCTCTCACCCGTCGCAGTCTTCCTTTTTCCCCAAAAAAAATCCAAGAAATTTTGAAAGAAATTATACTGATGTGTTGTAATACGGGCAGCATTCGATATAAATTTTTTATTTTTTCCCCAAATAAATAAATAATTATCTTACCTATTTTTTGCCTTGGTATTCCAGGAATAAATCCCAGAAAAATATTCATTTATTTTTTATTGTCTTCTAATTTAGAAATATTTCATGCAAAAACATGTGAAAATTAGAAAATTAAAAAAAAAAAAAATTAAAAAATGCCAATATATTTTTACCTATTAAACATCCTACTTATTTCGATGAAAATGAAAACCCCCGAAATAGGAATTTGGCAAACCAACTATTTTTCATGTTGAAAAACTGCCTGTGAATTACAGACAGATGCCCCAATACTACTTTCCCCATGAAATAAAATTTCGATCTTGGATTTTAGTATAATTAGATTGTTTGGTATTTTTTTTTCAATTATTACCTCGAGATTTTCGACCACGTTTCTTCCCTGAAGTGTCCTTTTTAGCTCAATTTTTTCCCCAAAACTTTTTCAACGTAAACCGTTCTTTCGACGTTTTTTCACTCAATTTTTTCAAAATTTTCTCAACTTAAATTCTGTGTCACAACTTTTCTTCAAACGAAATAAACAATTTTCAACTCTCAAATCTTTTAGACTCGTATTGGAAAAATATCGTTTTCATGCATTGAAAACTTTCTTGGAAAATGATGAAAAATATTATTTTAAAAAATTGAAATTTCGTAAAATTTTGTAATAATTTGTAAATTGAAAAGATTTTTCTTAACCAAAACAAATCTTTATTGAATTTAAAATTTGAAAAACTTTGAAAACTTGGGAAGTTTGTAAAAAAAGAAAAAAAAGGAGGAGGAAAATTTTATGAAAGTTGGTTGTTTTTCTTTGGCATGAGAAGAATTCAAAATAAGAAACCATAATACAAGAAAAAATCAGAATTCAAATTTCAAACAGAAAATCCTCAATTTTTAAAATGATAACAACAGCATGCCACGTGAAAACACAGATACCTACTTATCTACTGTTTTAATGCTGGTAAAATTTTACGTAAAAATATTACCACCACTTTACTAAACACGATTCGAAATTTTTCATTCTCGTGTAGCGTCACTGTATCAAATCGGATGTGAAATATTGACACAAACAAGCTGTGAAAATATTCGTATGCATTTGCCAACTATCAAAACTCACATTAAAAAATAGGAACGCTATAGGTATCGAGCAACGAAAACGAAAATTAATTTGAAAAAAAATCACCAACACCAATTCTCGATTTGTTCAAATCAAAATGTGGAAAAGATCGAATATCTCGTACGGTGCGTTAGTGGTATTTTTATTTTTGAATTTCGTCGTTTTATTTGAGGCAACTTCAACTTTTGACAAACCAAAGTAATGTTTTCGGTTCATAGTTCTACGATAAGTACGTAAATAATCAACAAAGGTATGCGAATTGTATAAGATAATATTCAATTTATTTCATTTGCCAGCTGTAAAGAAAAATTAATAATCGATACTGATGCCGGAGGAGACGACGCTATCGCCATATTATTACTGTTGGAAGTTCAAAAACACATGAAACAATGTTTATACGAGATCGTTGCGATAACATGTTCTTATGGAAATACGAAAGAGAAACAAGTGGAGATCAATGTCAGGAAAACGCTCACTATTGCGAATCGACTCGACGTAAGATACCAAAATAATAGATAAGTAGGTACAAATAAGGTGGATGAGATCTATGGTTTAAATTGAATTTTGAGGCGATGAAAGTGCCCTCCTCAGTCGTCAATCACAAATTATCAAATGGGAGAGGGAGGGGGGTCCTCTGAATTTTTTTTAGGAAAGAAGTAAAAATAATAGGTAGGTATAGAAATTATCGTAGTTGTTGAGATTCATAAATGAAAGAGTAGGGTACCAATGTATTTGAAAAATTTCGATCATTTTAAAATATTCTGATTTTTGAAATTCTCATTTCATTTAATTCCTTTTTTTGAAAAATCCAATAACCCAATATAATTTTTTTCCTGCACTTAAAATGAATGAAATTATGGAAAAACAGAATCATCTTTAATGAAGACTGAAAATACTTCACTCGGCAAAAAATGAACATATTTTTTCATTCATCATCGTCTCACGAAAAACTTCGAACCAGAAAAATTTTTCGAGTTGAAGAAAAAAACTCATGATTTCTTTTTAAACGAGAAATTTTGGGAGAAGCAATAACACGGTGTCTACCAGATCTAGATTTTCTTGTCCATTTTCATGTCATTTTCCTAGCTTCAGATTTGCCAACAATCCTGTCTAAATCTTTCTATTAAAAAATCAAGGAAAAGATAAAATTATGAAAAATTTTCGATTTTGAAGTGAAATTATTCAGATTCTTGCTGTTTTCTGAGTTTCCTGCCTCTGAAGTTATATTTTTGCTATTTTCTGGGGGTTTTGATTTTTTTTTTTGCCAGCAGGCACCATCTTGTAATCGCCACCAACTTTTCCTTTCTCCCTCCCCCAGCTAATTTCAGGGGGTAAAATTACTAAAATTCTGATTGTGGAAAGTTTTTTTTTCTATGTTCTATAAGCTTTCAAAAAGTAGGAGTTGAATGAGGACATGAAAAGTTACAAGATTTTAAAGTCATAATTTTACTATCCCGTCCTTTTTTGTCCAACTTTTGAAAAAGAAACGAAACAATCAGATATTTCATCTTGACCAATACTTAATTTTACAGATTCCAGTATACGCAGGGGCAATAAAACCACTTCTATGGACACACAACGACGACGCCAGTCTCGTATTCGGTAAAGATGGTTTTGGCGAATCCACTTTCGACGGCGAAATTCTAGGCAAGATCGATTACTCAACTCCCGCATCTCTGGCCATGATCGAGTTATCCAAAACACACTCTACTGATCTAAACATCCTCATACTCGGTCCAACCACCAATATCGCATTGGCTGGAGCTCTCGATAGGGATTTTTTCAACCGCGTAAAGCATCTATACGTAATGGGATCGAGTGTCGCTGGCGTAGGAAATGTCAGACCTGGAATCGAATTCAATTTCGCTGCTGATCCAGAAGCGAATTATATTCTACTAAATTCTACCGTCAGCTCAAAGCTAACCGTGTTTCCTTGGGATACAGCAGTAAATTCTGGGTATAATAATGTACGTAAGATCTCACTCGAATAATTCAATAATACCTAACAAATTTCTCTAAATCGAGCAATTTTACCAAAATATTTATCAAATATTCGATAGGAATGGCGTATAAATGCTCTCAAGGGTCAAGACTCGAAGATAATACAATTTCTCGACAGAATCGAGACCATTGCTTTAAAAGTACCAACGTATCAGCCAGTCGACGTTTTCACAGCTGTGGCCATGCTATTGGGGGATAAATTCGTCAAGAAATCATTCGAATGTAATGTCGAAGCTGTAGTCGACGGAGTAGCCCGTGGTGGGGTTCTGGTCGATTATAAAAGTCAAATTGTTCCGCGAAATGTTAGAATTATTCAATCTGTGGATATCGAAGTGTATAAAAATTCCTTTTTGTGTGCTTTCACCGGAAAAAATTGTAACGATTATCAATAAAACTGATACGGATATTCAGAGAATATCAAAACATTTTAATCATATCTTGATAAACATCGTAAACATCGAAAGGAATTTTTTTTCCAATTTTTAATTACTCTCCAATTTTACCTCGATTAATAAGAAATTAAATTTCGAGATAGCAATTAAATAATCAAAAAAAATCGACGATTAGATAAAACTCCACTTGAAATTTTCAGTTCAGTAAGAAGGTCTCGAACAGGTATTCAAATCGGAATAAAAATTAGTATCGTTTGATAACTCGTGCAGGTGAATCGAAATGTGGCCAAGATCCAAGTTGAAACCAATGTATCGCGCGTTCGTTTTAATCGTCTGCACCACGCTAATTGCAGTAGCTGTGGCAACTGTATATGTCAACAAATCAAAGTACCTATCTATAAAAATTAACGTTTCGTCGATGATGCTTTTGTGGTTGACCAGCAGCAGCCATTTCCTACTTGGTGATTATTTCTTTCATTTTTCATTAGATGCAGAGAAAAACTCATTATCGATACGGATGCCGGAGTAGACGACGCTGTCGCCATATTATTGATATTGGAAGCTCAAAAGAATATGGGACAATGCATTTATGACGTTGTCGCCATTACCTGCTCATATGGTAATACCAACGAAAAACAGGTGGAGATCAATGTTAGAAAAACGCTGACTGTTGCTAATCGATCCGACGTAAGATTTTCAAATATTAATATCCAGTAAGAATTAGAAAATAAGGCAGAACTTGGCTCAAATTTTAGGTAAGTAATGATGATTGTTTCATCGTGAAAATTTAATCGAATGAATTTTTAAAAAACCACGATGATCAAATTTTAGATTAATAAATTGAAAAAAAAATTGAATCTTCCAAATTTCCACTTTTTCCAGAGATTAATACATTCAAAATTTTCCATGTTCGATTTCAAGTGAGAAATTTATTGTATTGAAAAATATATCACTAATGAATGGTTAAAAAAATGTTTAAATCCACGGCAGAAAAATCAATTGAAAAATGTTATTTTGATTACTTTGAGGGAAAGCTTGATTTCCTAGCAAAAGGAAAAAGAGTGAAGGGGAGGCGGGGTCAATCACGTAAAACTCACGCCGGCAAATATTTGAATTTAGTTCTTTCATTGGTACCTAACAAACGGCAGGTCACACGGTATTTTTTTTTGAATTGTGACTTTTTCAGTGGACTAATAGAGAGAGGAGGGGCTCAGAGGGATCGGATGAAAAAAAATGAGTACTTTGCCTTTGAATTGGTAAAAGTCGATAAAAGTTGAACTTTCACCACCAAACTTCAATTTCGAGTTTTTCAAAATGAGATAATCGTTTTCAAATCCTCCATAAATTCTCTTCGAGACCTCATTCATATGCAGTTTTCCCCCAAGTACAATTTATCTCGAGGTATGAGCCTTCAAAGCTGCGTAATTTGGTAAAAAATCACAATTTCATACAAATTTCGAGACTCAGCCTAAGCCTCCTTGAGGGTTCAGAGGAAAATGATCGTAGGTTTATAAATCTACGATCAAGGGGAACTCATTAAAAAAATTGAGGGTGATCGGAAGACCCAGCTTCATTTTTGGTCCGAATTGATAATGTTTAATAAAAAATATACTTAATCTAGGTTGAGAAGAATTTTCAACTTTTCAAGGAAGGAACCAAAAATTATGAAAATTTTCAACTTTGATCTCACCTTACCTATTTTTTTCTGAAACATCCACAATCGACCGTTTAACTTTATCTGAACTGATTCGGGAAAATGAGATTCGGAGAATTTCTATTCTTGTGCATTCGAGGAAATGGGATTCGGGAGAATTCGATTCGGGGATTTTGGCATTCAGAAAAACAGCAATTCGGCGTTTGAACATTAGGGGAAAATAGATTCGGGGAAATGTCCGGGAACCATTCCACGAATTTGATAGTATAAGCACATTCAAATACCCCTTCCCACAATATGCAACCCAAAAAATGGAAAATTTTCGTGAAATATATTTAATTTAAGTATCAAAATATCAAATTATACAAAAAATTGAAAATTTTCACCATTTTCAGGTGTTTTTTTTCATACCACTTTTCTTGCTTTAAATTCACCAACTCAAAAAAGATCTCCTCTTTTCTTAAGTATGTAATACTTGCTTACTTACTTGTTTCGTAGAGAATTTCAAACTTCTTTTTTGACAATTTTATTCTGATTTCTGATGAGATTTCCAGGTAGGTCTAGGTATTAATCAAGCAAAAAAAAAAACACATTCAAGGTGTCATAGTTCATAAATTAATAGGTCGGATTTTAGCAGGATCTTTTGGACAAATTTCGCAGAATTTTCCTCTGAGCTAAAGAAAAATATTTCGTTTTCTTTACAATCAGAAATATTTTTTCAAGTGATGAATTTTAATTGTTTTGGAATTGCCTTCCCCTTTCTTTTTAGAATTTTGAATTGAAATTTGATGAATTTGACTTCAGTGAAACCAGGATAAAAATTTTAAATAAAGAATAAAACATTTTCACTGCCCCCCAAAACTCTTATGGGAAATTTCATTAATTTTTCATCAATATTTACTCGAGAGAAAAATTCAAACTTAGGTAAAACTCATTAAATCTCAGAGGTAAAAGTTATTCGATACAAAAAAAGATGGAGATTTTATTTTCAAAAAATATGCATCCCTTTAGGTAAATTTTAAACATACAAATGGACATTTTTGGTTCGATTTCATGACATTTCCATCCGAAATTCCAAGCGTCAAAAGAAAACGTAATTTTGTCCTAGTAAAGCGTGGGTAAAAATGTATAAAAAATCGAAGTATTAAGTACACACAGAGAAAGAGCTCAGTAGCTCGAAAATAATCTGAAAAAATAAATTTTAGGTAGGTAGGTAAGTACCAATTGAAAGTGAAATTCATTCATAATTTTTTTTGCCTCATCCAATCATAAAAGCACCTTTTGTAATTTAAGGATGGAAAAATCTAAATTAAAAATTTCACTTTCAATTTAATATATTTAAATTATTAAAATTATATTTAATAATAAATTTTATTATTTTTATTTTTAAATTTAGTCTAACCGCTATTGCTGGCACTAAATAATTTTCGAGATTTTGGCCAAAAATGTGTGAAAGGAAAAAAATACGAAACTTCTGCCCAGACGAAGCGAGGGCCAGAATTGTTATGAAAAATTGAAATTCGCAAAAAATTTAAAGGCAATCGGAGAAATTTTTACTTTTCAGAGTAAAATTATTGAAAATCTTGCCACGAATGTCAAATTTTAAATACTTTCTAGTTCTTATTTCCTTTCTTATCAGCAGACACCATTATCAGGGTCAACAAGGAGCAGCAAAAATCTTGAAAAACGAAATAATTGTGATATCAAGTGTGAGATTTTCTCGAAAAGATTCGTCATTTCGAGGGAAATTAAATTTTTTGGTACTTTTTCGGTAAAGGGATTTTGTAAGGAAGGATTTTAAAAAAGAGACCTAATCGAGTTTTTTGCTACTCCTCCCCCCCCCCCCAAAAAAAAGAGAGTCTGAAAAGAGACTTACTAAAGAAGTTTAAATGATTCATTTTGATCCTGAGAATTAAATTTTTGCTGCGCAATTTTGGATACTTAGTTAAAAAATACTAAATTTTTCGATACTTTTCAAAACAAAATTGCGATTTCTAGATTATACCGATGGTGATTTCATTTGAGAAATTCAAAATATTACATTTCAGAAATAAACTTTATTCCAATGCTACTAAGAAAATGGAAAAATTGAGTAAAACAAATACTCGCGAAAAAGTACACACAAATATTATTGTACTACTTGAATCAATCTAAATTATGATGCGGTATCGAAAACACTGTGAATAGCCTTAATACCAGCAAACTCGAAATCCGACGACGGCGTCTTCTTCAATCGCCATCTTCCGAGCCGAAAATCTGCGCGTTTCAGCTGATAAATACCTTGTCGATTCACATACAGCAAATCTTCTCCATACGTCACCACTTCTACATTACATTCAAATACCCGCCGGGGAGCCATTACATCTGCTGTATTGGGCGTAGAAATTTCTCTCCAGGATCGAGTTTTTGAATCGAACCAAATCATTCCAGCGAAAAACGCAGGCCCGTAAACTAACCCTAAGCCACCACGAAAGACGATCAGGTTCTGAGGTGGATATTTTGATAACTTTAAATACGACGGTGGTCCGGCTAATTCAGTCCACAATGATCGCTCGAAATCAAAAACTTCAACAGCCCTGAGATCGCTATTATACCTAAACAGCTTTTTTCCATCACTGTCATACTGCTCATATGTATTATCTTCTGGTTCAGAATAAAGTTCCAGCCAACGATTCAATTCAACTGAATACTTCATCACACGAGAGTCGTGGAAACACCAGAATAATTCATTGTTGCAATTCAACAAAGTATCCATCGGGTAACTCATTGGTCGAGGAGCAGAACACAAAACTTTCAACTTCTTGGACGAAAAATTATAAGCATAGACTCTGAATTTAGCACGAATTTCGAATAGAATAAATAAACAATCGCCGATCAATGTCGCCGATAATTTGGGTATCCCAATGCGGTCGCGTTTCTGATTCACGTCGTAATGACGCAACAGAAAATTCAACGAGACGATTTCATTTAATTCGCTGTCCACAATGCAAACTTTCTTCGGAATTTGGGTTTTCCTGTGTACATCCTTGGGTAGAATAAACATCGGCCTACTCTTGAAATCCCAACTTGTTTGTTTCGACCCCAGATCACGCGGGATTAAACAGTTGGAATTCAATAATTTCCACAGTTCGTCATTAACTTTCTCCTGCGAACAGTTGCTCAGATCGGCGGGAATATTGCTCTCGAAATCACTGAAATCCATACAGTTGATACGATTTATGGCGAAAACGATTCGAGGTATGAGGCGATATCGATTTTTCACATCGTGGACGATCCATTTTGAACAAATATCGACGATTTTTTGCGGATCCTTAATGACAAAATATTCAGAGGCGAGTAAATCCTCCAAGATGTCGCATGAAACTGACAGAAAATGCGACTCGACTGATAATTCGGACTTTGGTGCGACGATCAATTTAGTCAAACAGGGAATATATAAGTACGAGTATTTTCCACCATCGTTTACTTCACAGATTACATCGAATGCTTTCAACAAATCTTCGTATTTCATTTCCTCGATGGCTAACTTCATAGAAACGCGAAAATCATATGATGCGGTTGTAATTCCTGCAGCATCACAAATCTGGCATAAGCGAAATAAATTCTTACAAAATTCGCTCTCAATCAGACGAGAAATAGACGCTGTCAATAAGCTTGTCACCCAGCTTTCAGATTGCCAATTGTGACCAACAACCAGATTTAATAAATCGATGAGATCTTCGGCGTTCAGAGTCTCCTTGAATTTTTCCATCCATGGAGAGCAACATTTTTCGATTACGAGTTTCGATTTCAAGATGGTTGCAGCTTTCAGTATTTGCAAGACTACTGCTTTCGAATTGGAATCGAATTTCGGAATTTTATCGAAGTAAATGAAATCAACTATCAAATCGAAGGTTTTTTCGTCGACGTCCAGAACGAACTCTGAATTTTGATCCGAAGTTGGAACGGGGGCTGAGAAATATGAGGACGCTGTATCCAAAATGGATCGATGAAGTTTGTAAGTTTTGGCGCCGGCTTTGATCGTGACATCGGATAAATATCCTTCGGTTAGAAATCTAGTCAATTTTTTGGTTTCATCGATCTTGTTGACGATACGGTTTTTACGTTTCTTTTCGAGTTTTGGCATTGCAACTGAAAAGAAAAATAAACAGTGAACGATAAAGAACGAGTAGAAATTAACATTACAGGAGGAAAAAAAATTCAAATTTGATATTTTTACGAAGACAATTTCAAAGTTTACCGCAATATGGAAAAAAATTTTAAAAATGGGGGGGGGGGGTCTCCTACAAGGGAGCTATCCCAACTCCAAGTTAAATTTTTAGTCCAGTGAAAAAAAAATTGAAAATATACCTTAAGATCATCCTGTAGCCAAAATTTCAAGTACTGAACTGAATTTTTCGAATTTTGGCGAATTTTTGAGATTTTAAACAGCTAAAATATCAGAATTTGATCTAACCAAGGAAAAAAGTTGAAATTTCGTAAAGTAGTCTATTTTCGATCCGCCAAATCGATTCAAAACGGTTTCGAAACGTTTTAGAGCTACCAGAAAAATTTGGAATTTTCTAGCTCAGAAAAAAAGCCTATGAAATGGCCCATAAGTATGAACTTTAGCACCTATAACCGCGGATTAAAAACATTTGTGACCTAATGGATCAATTAATGCGTAATTTTTCGGAATATATAATTTTTTTTTTAGGTTCTTAGAACTAAAGAGACAGATTTTGATTTTACTTTTGATTTCGGATTCTGTTTTTCAATCGTTTTGGTTTCAATTTTTCTAATTCTTGCTTTATGATCTTGCTTTTGGTTTTTTTTTAATGAGTTTTTTTACGTTTTTTTTCGATTTTTTTTTTACTTTTAGACCTTGTCACCGATAAGTGACTAAATGAAGAAAATATTGTCAAACTCATGCTTCGAGAGCAAAAATACTCCGATGTCTCCGATGCGCCTCCTTTTCGCGATCGTTTTACTCGAAGTCTCAAAACCCACTTTTTTTTTCAAAATCAGCGAAAAAATTGAATTAGGAGACTTTGAGCTGAACGATTACAAAAAAGGAATTTATCACACTTATCGGAATATTTGAACACACTGAACACGAATTTCACATTGGTTTCTTCCTTTGACCACTTTCTTCCTAAAACACTTGAAATTTGAAAAATCTATCAATCCCCATATCTGTACCTATCTACTTTTTTTTTTCGATTTCTGGTTTTTAATAAATTGAAGCTGTCAAAAGCGTCTATGTAAGGCAAATCTGCGTTAAAAATGTTTTTTTCGGAATATTTTCAAAAAAATGGCCGAACTTTGCGAATAAAGTCATTTTTAAAGATGAAAATTTCAAACCACCAAACCGTTCTGAAGGAATGCACCAAATTTGATGAATAAATTATTGTCATGAAACTTGGTGCCAATCGACAGAGAATCGTTAAAATTAAAAAATTCGAGATTGATAAAATGAAATTGTTATAATTCCGAAAGAGAAAATTTTGGAAGGGGAAGGAGCGAAAATTATTCAGGATTTCTTTACTTCAAGGTACATTATCCACGAGAGGGAGAGATTAGACCGAAAATCGGATCGGGGGAAACATTCTTATTACTTTCTAGAAAAACCGATTCGTTTTGTTTTTCATTAAGTAATCTGGATAGCGAAAAAATATTTTTGGTCATAAAATTCAAATCAAAATATTTTTTGAATTTTTTCCTAGCAATGCTGCCAAATGAAATGGAAATGTCAAACTATTTTCTATAAACTCCTTCCTCCCACTCAAAGTAAATATCTAGTCCAATTTTTGCCCTAACTCAAAATATTCATGATTTTTTCCATCTACCTACTCCCCGTGTAAAAATAACAAATTTACTAACATTAGGAATAATTTACTCACCATCAGGATTAATTTCTCCCCGGTAGTTTAAAAGCTGTTGAAAACATTTGTCAATTCGCTCAAGGCTGGCATCTTTTTTGATTTCATCCAGCAAAGGTTCCACTATTTCGTCGGGTATCACAAACGAGTCCACATAAAATCCATAATTCACAGCATGTACGATCGCAGTGAAATGCTGAATCCGATTTTCAACATCGTGGCAAATCCATTTCGAACAAATCTGACTCATCGCTTGTTTTCCATGGACAGTCCTTTCGCCGAAGAGATTGCGCCACGTCGCGCTCTTTCTTCGTATTATTTTAAAGAATTCCTCAAATTGTAAAGAGAGGATGAATTCTTCATAATGCTTGATGATCTCGATCAAATGAGCGGCTATGAATTCCAATACTTGTTTTTCCAAGTATCGATAATTTCGGTTAACTTCTAAAAAATTATATAATTCGATCACCTTTGCAATAGGAAGATCGAAAACGAAACTTTCGAAGAGCGCCAGGTCGATTTCCATTTGCAAGTAATCCATGCCCATCAACAATGCCAAATAATTATCCGCGTTCATGATTGATTTTAAATCCTCGCCGTTCATCAAGTTGATTATGGCCGAAAACGTATCGCTATTTAATCCTCGAATTTCAATAACGTCGCTATTATTTTCAGCGAAATTCTCGGCGAATAATTTTTCAAAGTACATTGATTTCAATTCTAACTGAAGGCGATTCAAGCGATAAATTTTTCCGTCAATTTTGATCGCCACATTTTCATGTAAAACGTTTGGTTTGAATTTCTTCTTGGGAGGATTGGAACTGGAATCATCGGAATCGTACTCTTCTTCATGGCACGATTCATATTCATTATCGCTCATGATGGTATTGACCTGTAAACAAAGAATAGGTTTGATTAGTAAAGGTCTAAATGAATAATAAATCAGGAGTGCAGCTGGGCGATAGAAACGATGCTATAAATGTAATGTAACCAGTTGATTTGAATTTTTTTCTTCTGTTTCGTAAGGTATGTTCTGCTATCAATTTAAAAAATTCATGTACAATTTACCCAATTTTTCATTTGAATTTCATCAAATTACCTTGAACACACAATATTATGACAATTTTATGAAAATTCATTAAAAAATTTTCAACGAGATTCAAAAAGATCAGATTTACAGATTTATTGAGAGCCTAATTTAAAAATTAATTCAAAATCTGAACTCAAACGTCCCGTCTCCGAAAGTATTTATAGAAAATTCTCCATAACCATTTCCTTTTTTAAAAAAAAATCAACCATATACTTAATGGATTTCCAGGAGAAGGAAAAGGGAATAAAATGAGATCAACAGACGAAAATCACTTCCTGAAATTTCTTTTATTGAACTTCGTGATTTTTCATACTGAAGTCGAATTTTAAATTCCAAAATGAATTTTTTCCAGAGAATCACAGCGGAAAATTCAATAGAGGAGTGCACAATTCACTTCGAATTTTTTTGGGCATCCAAATTACTTAATCGAAAGTGTTCCAATCTCATCCCCACTCTTTACATCCCCCCAAAATTCAAAATTTTTCAAAAAATTATTCCATTATGAAAAAAATTTCCAACGTTCCGGCTTATTAAACATCAAAAAATTCAAAATTTGAGGGGAAAATATACCTAAAACACAGCTCATAAAATTATTCAGTTAGAAAAAAATAAATAAGTGACTGAAAACAAATCCAAGATGTCACAAGTGGCAAAGTGAAATTTGAAAATTTCCGGATAGGCGTAAAATAAAAATCAACGAGCAAATTACTTTTTTTGCATTAGATTCACAAGAATTTCAAAAAAGGTAAAGTTGAGGGAGAACCTTCAACTTAACAACCGATTTTTGATCCCTAAAAGGTGGTTTCTATATTCAGAGGCGGTTCGAACACAAGCTGGGGGGGGGGTATGAGATTCAAAAATACCGACTAAAAAATTCAAAATTGCGAATGTTAAATCGTACCTTGAAAATTAAGGTGACCTTAAGAGTTCCTTATCGCGTTTTCAACCAATCAGAAACCTCGAAAAGATTCCTTAAAATTCTTAAGGTTGCCTTAATTTTTAAGGTAAGATTAGAGGGGGAGGGTCCAGGGGGTCCGGACCCCCCATGAGGTCAAAAATTCACGTGAAAAAAACGTATTTTTAAGGCATTAAAAATAAATTTTTCTCAAAGCTTCGCCCTCGCTTCGCTCGGGCATAAAAAATCTCAATTACTTGAATTATTTGCAATAATTATACGAAAAAAGGCCCCATCTTAGTATTTTAAGTCTCCATATCCACTTTCTGCCTTCCCAAAGAAAGCTTCTGACACTATTGCTTGAAGTTTCTGGTTATTATTTTCTTTTTTTAAGGTCAAAATGATCACTTTGAAAGTTTCTTATTCCAAAATTACACCTTTATCGAAGTTTTTTCTCTAAATATTTTATGCAAATCGTGATTTATTGATACATTTATGAACGAAAGTGTTTCAAATTATGAATTTACTGTTCCCATAGGCCATTTGGGGGGGGGGGGGTGAGGAGAATGGTGAAAAGTGAACTAAAAATTTCTCGAAAAATTTGGAAATGTGGACTCCCCCCCCCCCATGAGAAATTTCTGGCTACGCCACTGATCCAAGTAGGTAATTTTAGAGTAAATTTTGAAAGGATAAGTTTTTTTATAAGTCATGTTTCAAAATTTCTAAAAATTGTTGAAATGCACTAAAAAAAAATTGAAAACATTTTCAATAGTTTGTTACCTCCTCCGTTCTTACCATATAAATTTTAAAATTTGTACCTATACGGTGCAGGGAAAAGACACCTAAAGTCGGATTTTTCAAAAATGAGTTTTTTGGCCAAATGATAGAAATTCGCTATTTTGGGGTGGGGGTAAAGGGGGATGAGTTGGCGAGTGGAAAAAATTTCCTAAAATCATTATTCGGGCTCCTTAACAATGTCCAATAGTTAATTTCAAAAAGTAGCTTTTAGGGCGATTCACCTATTTTATCCGGGGGTACCCTTTTACAATTTTCTAATACTTTTCTAAACAACATTGCGATTCTAAGATTAAAACATTGCATCGTTTTCTAAAATATCCATTTTTTCAATCGCGAAATTTAATAAAATATTCAACATTCGAGAAATAAACTTTATTTTAATGCTGATAAGTGATAAATCAAATGACACAAGTTGAGTAAAACGAACATTGACGAAGGTACGCACAAAAATTGAATGTACTACGTATTTAAATTCAACCTTTACATTACATAAAGAGTGTACTGTGAATAGCCACAATACCCTCGAACTCGAAATCCGACTGAGCTTGTTTCTTCATTTGCCATCCTGCTGATGAAAAAGATGAGCGTGGCAACTGTTGAATACTCTCATTTTTCGCGAATAGTAAGTCTTCTCCATACGGCGCTAGTTCTACGTTAAACTCAGAACCCAATGCCAACATTCCTGCATTAAAATTTAACCCGGGTGGAAAATTTGAATGGGGACAGTGGGGCGTTGAAATCATTTTCCACGATCGAGTATCCGAATCAAATAAAACCATGGAATTGTGAAACAAAGGCGCGTAAAGAAGCGCAAATCCTTTATGGAAATTAATCAGGTGTATAGGAGGATTCCTTTGTACCAGCGGGTATAACGGCAGATCGACGAAATCAGTCCAAGAAGATTGCTCGAAGTCAAAAGTTTGCACGGTTTTGATATTAAACTTATACAGCTTGTTTCCATCACTGCCATATGGTCCGTAGTTAAGTGCTCTCGACTCGGAATAAATCTGCAGCCAACGATTTAACTCAATTGAATACTTCATCACACGACCGTCGTCGAAGCACCAGAATAATTGATTGTTGCAATTCAACAACGTATCCATCGGGTAGTACATTGTTCTAGGGGCGGAACCCAAAACATTCAACTTCTTCGATGAAAAATTGTAAGCGTAGACGTTGAATTCGCAACGGATTTCACAAAGGATGAATAAAGTATCACCGATTACTGTTGCCGACAATTTGGGAACCGATAAACGGTCCCATTTAGGATGGACAACGTAATGATCTCGGAGAAAATTTAACGAGACCATTTCGTTTAATTCGCTATCGACAACATGAACTTCTTCCGGAACTCTGCAGGTATCCCGGTCGACGTTCTTGGGTAGAATAAACATAGGCCTACTCTTGAAATCCCAAACTGTTTGCTTCGACGCCAGATCACGAGAAATTAAACAGTTGGAATTCAATAATTTCCACAGTTCGTCATTAACTTTCTCCTGCGAACAGTTGCTCAAATCTGCGGGAATATTGCTCTCAAAATCACTGAAATCCATAGAGTTGTTACGATTAATGGCGAAAATGATTCGAGGTATGAGGCGATATCGATTTTCCACATCGTGGACGATCCATTTTGAACAAATATCGACGATTTTTTGCGGATCCTTAATGACAAAATATTCAGAGGCGAGTAAATCCTCCAAGATGTCGCAAGAAACTGACAGAAAGTGCGACTGGACTGATGATTCAGATCTCGGGGCCAGGATCAATTTGCACAGACAGGCGATATATAAGTACGAGTATTTTCCAGTACCGTGTACTTCGCAGATAACATCCAATGCTTTCAACAAATCTTCGTGCTTCATTTCTTTGATAACTGACAATATCCTCCTGTGAAAATCGGATGATAATTCGTCAAGTCTTGCGGCATCACAAATCTGCCCTATGCGAAGTGTATCTGTGGCGAAATCTTTTTCAGACAGGCGGAAAGTGAAACTCCGCAATATGTTCGTAAACCAGCTTTCAGATTGCCAGTTGTTATCAACAGCCAAATTTAATAATTCGATGATATCTTTGGAGATCAATTGACTGGAAAATTTTTTTATCCATGGTACGCAAATTTTTTCAAGCACAAGTTTCGATTTCAAGATGGCCGCAGCTTTCAGCAATTGCACGACTACTATCTGAGAATTGGAATCGAATTTTGGAATTTTATCGAAATAAATGAAATCCACTATCAAATCGAAAGTCTTTTCGTCGATGTCCAGAACGAACTCTGAAGTTTTATCCGAGGTAGGAGTAGGACATGAGAAATATGAGGACGCTGTATCCAAAATGGATCGATGAAGTTTGTAAGTTTTGGAGCCGGCTTTGATCGTGACATCGGATAAATATCCTTCATTCAGAAATCTGGTTAATTTTTTGGTTTCATCGATCTTATTGACGATACGATTTTTGTGCAATGATTCCTCTTCGGGTCTTGACTGCTCATCTGAAAAGAAAAATGAACATTCATCAATAAACTACTGAAAACTGTAAAAATGAATACCTGTTGGAAAAAAAATTGCATGAAAGTCGTTGCGATATAGGTTATGAAGAGGGATGGAAGCCACTCGAAATGTACACCTGCGACTTAAATAGAAGTGAGATGTTGAGGTTTTTGTAAAAAAAATTAATATTTTTTAACGAAAATTGAAACTCCATTGCTGAAAAACGTAAGGCCAACGAAAATCAGGGCTTTTATCATTTACATGATACCAATGCTCCGGAATGCAAAATGTTCGAAAAAAAGAGAATTCTCGGCGAGAAATTAAAAAATAAATTTTAAAAATTAAGATCGTAAAATTTTCAACTAAATAATTGATTGAATATCTGATTCCAGATTTCATTTGAGTCGTAACAAAAAAAAAAAACGCACTTTTTTTTACTTTTCGTCTATTGTGAAAATTTGAAAAATCGTAATTTTTTATGTTCCTCGAAAATTTGGCTAGAAGTTGCAGAACTTTTACACGTGTTTTTCATTTTACGAAGACTAAAAAATAGATAAAAATGCAATATGTCGGGAACCCTGAGCTGAAATTTTACCCGCTCTCTTTGAAATCCGAAAAAAAAAGACTTCAGAGAACTCAAACACCTTCAAAAATATTCTTGCGAAATTCTACCGGGAAGTGTTGGAACTTCGCCAAAATATGTATTTTTGCCCTCCAAAGATTGATCAAACTTCGATCTTTTGGAAATTTTGAAAAACAGACACCTTTGAAAATCGTCTCAAAAGAGAGACAAGGAGGGACTCAACCAGGGTGGCAGTCACCAGAATCGATCGCAATTTTATATTGCTCACCAACAACCAAAAAATCTCAAGCTAGAAGTTTCAGGTCTTTTATATAATTTTTTTGTTTCACGAAGAACAAAAAATTTAAAAAGAGATGATATGCGTCAGAAGATGGTTAAAATTTAATCTATTCTTTTTGGAAGTCCAAAAAAAATTGAGAATTTTAAGGCCTTTAAAAATGGTCTTGCGAAATTTTATCAGGAAATGTTGAAACTTTGCCAAAAAATTTTTGTTCTCGAATCTCTAAAAATATTTTTCGAATCTGTGGATAGAATATTAGGTAGGTAAGTAATAAAAATATAACTTCAAAAAAATGACACCGTTGAAAAACCTTTTAGAAAAAAGGCAAGAAATTAATCGATCGAAGGTGACAGACGCCATAGCTGATCAGATTTTTCTGCTTTCCAAAAACCAAGAAATCTAAAATGAAACGTGGGTGAATTCCTACACTTCTCTGAACCACTGGCTTACCTACTACTTTTTGACTTTTGTCCTCCGCGATTTCTTGATTTTTACCAAATTGAAATCGTTTCCTCAAACATAATATCAAAAGTAAAAGCATCGTTTTTAATGATGTTTTAGGAAAAAGAAAATTTTGAAAGTAATGCCAATTGAATTTTGAATCACAAAAATTTTCACAAAAAAGTATTGCCGGGTAAGAGGTGAATTTGGCCTTGGCCCTCCTCAAATAGTGTTCTTTGATATAAATTCTGAAAAATTGTGAACCTCCACCTTTCCCCTTTGGAATTATTACAATTTTATTGCATCGTCTTCAAAATTTTTTCAATATTAATAAAAGTAAAGAGAATTTTCTGTTATTTAGCACAAAGTTAGAGAAAGGATGGGAGAGGGAGGAGGGGGGTAAAACATTATTCAGAATTTTTTTACATGAAGGAACTGCATCGAGGAGGAGAGAGGTTGATCGAAAATCGTAGCAGGGGTCTAATTCGTCCCTAACCCCTTTGAGTTTTCAAGAAAAAATTCCTTGGACATGAAAAAAAAATTCAAAGTTTTTTTTTGATATTTTCAATTATAGCAGTGCTGCTAAATGAGATTTCAACGTCTGAAATAAATTTTTTTCAAGGCCCCTCATTCAAATTGAATAACGCAATTTTTGCTAACAAGCAAAATATCTACGATTTCTCTTACACTTCATTCAATGTACATTGTAGGCACATATCATTACCTGGGTGCGAATATAAAAACATTAAGGTTAAGTATAATTTACCTACTCACCATCAAGATTAATTTCTCCACGGTAGTTCAAAAGTTGTTGAAAACATTTCTCAATTTTCTCTTGACTGGTATCTTTTTTGAGATCATCCAGTAACGGTTCCATTTTTTCGTTGGATATTGAGAATGAGTTCAAATAATATCCATAATTCGCAGCATTTACGATCGCAGTGAAATGCTGCATCCGATTTTCAACATCGTGGCAAATCCATCTCGAACAAATTTGGCTCAACGTTTGTTTTGCTTGCACAGACCGCTTGCCAAAAAACTCACACCGCATTACGTCATTTTTCCGAATTATTCCGAAGAATTGCTCAAATGGTAAAGAAACGACGAATTTTTCGTCATACTTGAAGATCTCAACCAAATGAGATGATATATATGTGAATACTTTGCTTTCCAAACATTGATAATGTTGGTTAACTGTCAGGAAATTATATAATTCGATAACTTTTTCAACGCTGCTTTTGTCAATGGAACTTTCGACTATAGACAGGTCGATCTCCATTTGCAAGTAATCCATGCCCATCAACAATGCCAAATAATTATCCGCGTTCATGACTGATTTTAAACCCTTTCCATTTATCAAGTCCATTATTGCCGGAAACGTTTCGCTGTTCAATCCTCGAATTTCAACAACGTCGCTATCATTTTCAGCGAAATTCTCTGCGAATGATTTTTCAAAGTAATTTGATTTCAATGCCAACTGGAAGCGATTCAAGTGATAAATTTTCCCGTCAACTTTGACCAACACATTTTCGAGTAAAACGTTCGGTTTGAATTTCTTCTTAGGAGGTGGACAGGAACCATCCGATTCGAATTCACTATCTCCCATGATGGTAGGTATTTGACCTAGAAACAAACAAATGGGTTTGATTCATTTCCAAGTGTTCAAATGAATACGTAACGAATCAGGAAAATTTCCATTACCATTTTCCTCTTTTAGAAATCTTATGGGTTCTCAAGTGAAGAGAAAGGGAAGATGCGATTAAAAAATAAAAATCATTTTCTGGTAATGATGTAAAAAAAATAAAATGGAAAGTTTGCGTAGAAGATAATGCATCGAATATTTAGCTACTCATTTTCGTAATTTGGTAACAGCTTTTTATTCCATTGCTTTTTTTTTTTTTTGAAAGTTTGGAAATTTTTGAAGAGTCATAATTTATTTAAAATATCCATGTAGGTCTAGGTAGGTACATAGGTTGATTCCCAAAAAATTTCGAAATTTCGAAAAAAATTCCATTGTGAAAAGAATAATCCCCAACGTTTCAGCTTCATCAATAATCATCATATCGAAATAATTCTGGGGCGTAAAATGAAAGTCAGGGAGCGTACTAAAATTGTCTGCATTTTGGCTTTAAGAAAATTAACTGATTTAATTTCGTATTATAAAATATGTTGGCTGGGGAAAAATATCTCTATCTCGAAAGAAAAAAGGTATAAAAATGCTGATACGTGATCTTGGATAAAGACCCCCCCCCCCTCCACGCTAAAAATTGGTATTCGAGTCGACACTTTACAAAAGATTAAGAGGCATAGTTGAGAGGGTACCTCAACTCAAAAACCAATTTCCGATTCTGAAGGATGGTTTCAATTTTCCATAGGTATCCATTATCCAAGCTCACATATTCGTTTCGCACTAAATACAGTCCGATACATATCGACGAGAAGAATTGTTATTAAATGTCCAATAATTTTCAGGAAATCTCATTTCAACCTCTTTCTCCCATCAATTGGTAAACATTTCAAAAAATCAAACATTTGCTTGAATATAATGTATCAAACATTTAATTACTAATTTTTTTAAGAGACTTTCCTAATAAGGGGTCGAAAATGGCCAATGACCCAGAATTGGTCAAACCTGGCCCAAAATGTTACTTATGGTCTAGAAACATCTCCAAAATATTTTTGACTTCCTACCCCCACCCCTTTCACAATTATCGCGTTTTTAATGTTGAAATATTTCAACACACGGTATCTCTGGAAGGGGTAGGTAAAAAATTTTAAAATTTTCACAGGTTATATAATTATCTTGTTGGGTAGTATGAATGAGATTTTTTTGAAAATTTTCGGTTCACACATATTTTCCCAATTTTTTTAACATTGAAATTTTCAAAAAAATTAATTTTTGGGGCTGGAAATTTTTTGATTAGTTTGGCCAAGTGGTTACCTATGCATCATATATATTTTTTTGGACTCTGAAATTGGGGGCAACATGGTCAAAAAAAATTAAAACCAAAAAAACCGTGATTTTTTTACCACTTTTTGGTAGTGACAAGCAAGATATACGTATAACCCAACTGAAAGTGAAATTTTGAGTCAAAATAGTCATAAATTGAAAGTACATCATAAAAAAATTCCATTTCCAAAATATCAAGTGCTGAATTGCATTTCTCAAATTTTGAAGGGCCAAAAAATTTCCAGCCATGACACCCCGAAATTTTTTAATTTTTTTTGGAAAATTTCAATGTGAAAAAAATTAGGAAAATTTGAACCGAAAATTTTCAAAAAATTCTCATTTATACTACCCAACAAGATGTATGTGTAATCTAAAAATTTCAATTTTTTACCCACCCCTTCCAGAGATATCGTGTGTTGAAATTTCTATATTAAAAGCACGATAATTCCGAAAGGGGTGGGGGTTGGGGTCAACAATTTATTTAGAATGTTTCTAGATCATAACATTTTGGGCCAATTTTGACCAATTCTGGGTCAAGGGCCATTTTCGACCCTTATTAAAAAAAAGCTCTTTGGTATATATCAGTTCTTATTCCATTCCTTTCTTTGAGAATTTGGCAATTTATGAAAAATTATAATTCATTTCAAACATCTATGTAAGTACATAAATAGGTTCATTTTTCTTTACCTCTCCTCACCCTTCCAACGGAAATTAAATACCAACCAGTTTTTCTGTATGAAAAACCTTCGCCCCAATTGATTTTTTTCAAAGTTTCAAAATCTATGTAATTGGAAAGCAACTGAGGAAAAATTGAAAAAATGATATCTCTAGAGAATTTTCATACGATTAGGTACATCATTTTCAGCGAGTTCAGTTGTCTCAGGGTTACAATTTTTCAAGAGCCATTTCTTCAATTAGTGAAATTTGTTCAGTGCATTTTTTCATTTTTTTTCTTTTTTTTTTTCAAAGAATCGCCGTTTAAATTAATTTTTCCACAATGAGAATAACAACTTCTAAAATTCAATTTCTTGTACCTAATTTTTTTCCAATAGAGACTTTCTGAGAAGTTTTTCAGAAAAATACGAGATGAAACTGAGCTACTACCGCAAAAAATCACACAAATCCCTGAGAAGGAATTCCACATTTGAGGATACTTTTGAAAACAAGATTAAGATTCTCGGAGTAAATCATTAAATCGATAGTAATCTTGAATTTGATAAAATATCCAACATTTGAGGAAAAAAATTTATTATTCAATGCTGATTAAAAAAATTACACAATTAAAACGAACACCGACGAAAAATTAAATGCAAATATACCATATCATGAAAATCAGCCGAAATATAACATACAAAGTGATATAAGTACTTAAGAAGTGCTGTGAATAGCCACGATACCCTCGAACTCGGAATCCGACTGAGCCTTTTTCTTCATTTGCCATCTTCCTGACGAGAAAGATGAACGTGGCAAATGTCGAATACCGGTTTTTTGCGCGAATAGCAGGCCATCTCCATACGACGCCAGTTCTGCATTAAATTCAACACCGAATTGAAACATTCCAGTAGGAATTCCTAAACCGAATGAAAAACTTGCAGTGGAATTGTTGGACGTAGAAATTATTTTCCACGATCGAGTATCCGAATAAAATAAAAGCATGAAATTGTCGAACATAGGTCGGTAAACAAACGCCAAACCTTCATGGAAATTAGTCAGGTGTATCGGATGATTATTGTGTAACTGAGGGTACGACGGCAGATTGACGAAATGAGTCCACGAAGAACGGTTGAAATCAAAAGTTTGCAAAATACTTTCAGTTTTTTTATATCTAAACAGCTTGTTTCCATCGCTAGCGTACGGTCCATGATTACGGCTTTCTGGATCTGAATAGAGCTTCAGCCAACGATTTAATTCAATTGAATACCTCATCACACGACCGTCATCGAAACACCAGAACAGTTGATTGCAGCAATTCAACAATGTATCCATTGGATAGCGCATGCTTCTATGGCCAGGACCCAAAACGTTCAACTTCTTTGAGGAAAAATTATAAGCGTAGACATTGAATTCGCAACGAATTTCACATAGAACGAATAAAGTATCGCCAATTATCGTCGCCGATAATTTGGGCATCATTAGACGGTCGCGTTTGGGAGGGACGTCGTAATGACCCAATAAAAAATTCAACGAAACCATTTCATTTAATTCGCTGTCGACAATACAAATTTTCTTCGGCATTCTGGTATCCTGGTCGATATTTTTGGGTAGAATAAACATAGGTCTACTCTTGAAATCCCAAATTGTCTGCTTCGACTCCAGTTCACGAGAAAGTAAACAATTCGAATTCAATAATTTCCACAACTCGTCGTCAACTGTTTTCTGCGAACAGTTGCTCAAATCTGCGGGAATATTTGCTTCAAAATCGCTGAAATCCATCGAGTTGTTACGATTAATGGCGAAAACGATTCGAGGTATGAGGCGATATCGATTTTGCACATCGTGGGCGATCCATTTTGAACAAATATCGACGATTTTTTGCGGATTTTCGATGATAAAATATCTTGAGGCGAGCAAATCCTCCAGTACATTGCAGGAAACTGACAGGAAGTGAGACTCGACTGATGATTTAGGCTTCGGCGCGACGATCAATTTACATAGACAGGCGATATATATGTACGAGAATTTTCCATCCTTTACTTCGCAGATAACATTAAATACCTTTAACCCATCTTCGTATTCCATTCTATCCAAACGTAACGTTATCGCCTCGCGAAAACATAATATTAATTGGTCAATTCCTGCAGCATCACAAATCTGCCATAAGCGAAATAAATCCTTACAAATTCCGCTGTTAGTCAGACGATAAATATGAGTTTTCAATATGTCTGTAACCCAGCTTTCAAATTGGCAGTTGGAACCAACAGCCGAATTTAATAATTCGACGAAATCTTCGGCGTTCAAAGTCTGTTGAAATTGTTTGAACCAGGGGACGCAACATTTTTCAATCACGAGTTTCGATTTCAAGATAGCTGCAACTTTCAGTATTTGCAGGACTACTTCCTTCGAATTGGAATCGAATTCCGGAATTTCATCGAAATAAATGAAATCCACAATCAAATCGAAAGTATTTTCGTCGACGTCCAGTACGAGCTCTGAATTTTTATCCGAAGGTGAAATAAGGGCTGAGAAATATGAGGACGCTGTATCCAAAACGTATCGATGGAGTTTGTAAGTTTTGGCGCCGACTTTGATGGTGACGTCGGATAAATGTCCTTCATTTAAAAATCTGGTTATTTTTTGGCTTTCGTCGATCTTATTGACAATATGGTGTTTACGAACTGATTTCTTTTTGAGTCTTGACTGTCCAACTGAAACAAAAATGAACATTCGTCAATAAGATACATCTCTAGGAATAGGTACATTTTGAAAAAAATTTCCATTGGCATGAAAAAAAATGATGAAACATGAAAGTTATTCATGATATCAGGGGTGCGGTGAACCCCCTGAGTCAACGACGAGTGCCCCCCCCCCAATTGGCCAAGCTGGCCCCCCTTAAATTTTTTTTCAATTACCCCCCCCCCCCCCCCCCACAAAAAAGCCCTGTAGAGAAAAAATTTTGGAGGGAGACCTGAAGCATTGCTAAATAATTGCATACATTACCAATGGCATAGCCTGAAATTTTTCATGGAAAAGGTCCGAAGTTTCAAATTTTTTGATAAATCTGAAGTTCAACTACACCAACCGCAATATTTTTTTTACTGTATAAAAAAACTAAATTCAAAATTCGCATTTTCATTTAAAAAAAATGCACGATTTGCATAGAATTTTTTGAGATAAGACTTCGATCAAAATGTTATTTTGGAACAATTTCCATGCGAATTATTTTGAAAAATTAGAAGGGAGTCGTTTTGGCATAATTATCTTGAATAGGTACCTAGTACATAATTTTGAATTGTGATTTTGTTTGTGCCCGAGCGAAGCGAAGGCAAAGATTTGAAAAAATTTGATTTTTTCAATTCTGCAAGAAGGCATTTTCCACGTGAATTTTCGATTTGGAGAGACAGGTCTGGATCCTTTGAATCTCCCCTTGGCTATGCTACTGATAGAATATAAATGTGATGATTTTGCCCGAGCGAAGCGAGGGCGATTTTTTTTGAAAACCCTATTGTTGGGGGGGTCTTTCCAATTATGGAGGGGGGGGGGGTCTTTTTTAATGAAAAATTTTCAAGTTTCATTTTTATTTCAACTTGTTTTCCTAAAAATTAGAAATTTTGTTAATTTCTTTTATTAATTTTTCGTTTTTGGTAATTTAATACGGCCCCCTCAAAATTTTCAACGACGAGTTGCTCGTCAGAAATATGCCTTCACCGCACCCCTGCATGATATAGATAGCAATTTCTTTCATCATGAAAATTAAAAAAACAAAACAAAACAAAAACGTAACTGTGCAACGCTTCTAGAAAAATTGGCCAGAATTATCAGAACTTTTATACAATTTTTTTGCTTTACGAAATATACTGAAAAAAATGAGACCATTTGAAGAATTTACAAAAAATGGCCAGAATAAGAATCTGATCAAAAAGGTGCTAAGTGCCAGAACTACCAGAATTTTCAACCCGTTCACTTTGGAAATCTGAATAAAAATTTCCAAGAACTTAAAAGGTGTCAAAAAAGTTCTTGCAAAATTCTGTCGAGAAAATTAAAATTTCTTCTTCCCAAAAATGTATAAAAATTTATTTTGCATCTAAATAATTTCAATGAAACTGCAAAAAAAAATTGTAGAAGAAAAAATTTTTTGAAAGATTTTCACAAGAAGAATCAAAGATACTAAAAATTCATAATCTACTCCCACTCCATTTAATGTACCCACATACCATGGATACCTAGGTTTAGATATAACGACATCAAGTATAATTTACTCACCATCAGGATTGATTTCTCCACGATAGTTCAAAAGTACTTGAAAACATTTCTCAATTTGCTCAAGACTGGTATCTTTTTTAATTTCATCCAGCAAAGCTTCCACTTTTTCGTTGGGTATTAAGAAAGAGTAAGTATAAAATCCATAATTCGCAGCATTTACGATTTCTGGGAAATGCTGTAGCCGATTTTCAACATCGTGGAAAATCCATTTCGAACAAATTCGGCTCAACGTTTGTTTCGCGTCGACAGTCGGGTGAGTCGGCCAGTCTAAGAATTCACGCTCCATCACGTTTCCTTTCCTGATTATTTTGAAGAATCCCTCAAATGGCAAAGAGAGGATGGATTTTTCGTCATTTTTGAAGATCTCAACTAAATTTGCGGATACAGATTTCAATACTTTTTTCTCCAAGTATTGATAATTTTGGTTCATGGTCATGACATTATATAATTCGATTACTTTTACAACATTGCCTTTGCCAATGAAACTTTCGACGAGAGTCAGGTCGATTTCCATTTGCAAGTAATCCATGCCCACGAAAAGCGCCGAATAATTATCCGGGTTCATGACTGATTTTAAATCCTTTCCGTTTATCAAGTCGATAATTGCCGAAAACGTGTCGCTATTTAATCCTCGAAGTTCAACCACGTCGTTATTTTTTTCGGCGAAATCTCCGACGAATAATGTTTCAAAGTAATTTGATTTCAAAGCCAACTGGAAGCGATTCATGCGATAAATTTTTCCGTCAACTTTGACCTCCACATTTTCATGCAACACGTTCGGTTTGAATTTCTTCTTGGGAGGACTGGAACTGGAATTATCTGACTCTTCAGGACAGCTCGATTCGAATTCGCTATCGCTCATGATGGTATTTGACCTCTAAACAGACAAATACACAGGTGAGAATTAGTCTAAAGTGCCTAAGTGGACTGATAAATTGTGATGTCAGGGTTCAGGGGTTTGAGCGGCGCAGAAAATAGGTTAAAAGAAAGTTTTCCCCTTAACATACTCACTAAATTTTGATTACCGAAACGTAATTTACCCCAACAAATCAAAAGAAAGCACG
>CM076240.1:52473755-52516901 GCA_038380155.1 Pseudococcus jackbeardsleyi
TAACTCGGCCAAAAATTGTTCAAAATACAAAAACCTATACATTTTTGGAATCCTCTCGTCAAGCACTGTCGAATGGTGTTTTCATCGTTCAATTTCGAGCATTTGGGTGAGAGATATTATTGATTTTCGCGGATTGCAGATTGAGAAAAATGCTGGTTATTCGGTCGAGAATTCCTCAAAATGCAAAATGTAATACAGATTCGGAATCCTCTCTTCAAGCACTGTGGAATGGTTTTTTCATCATTAAATTTCGAGTATTAGAACGGAAGTTGATTTTTTTCAGGCGCGGAGGGTTGATGTATGGTCGGCGCGCAGAAAAATGACCGTAACTCGTTCGAAAATCACTCAAATTGCCATAAATAATACATTTTCGGAATCCCCACGTCGAGACGAATCGAATGGGGTTTTTACGATCAAAATTGGAGCATTAGATCGAAAGTTGATTTTTTTTCCGGCGCGGATGGTTGATGTATGGTCGGCGCCGCAAAAAAATGACTGTAACTCGGTCGAAAATCACTCAAATTGCAAAAACTAATCCATTTTCGGAATTCTCACTTCATGACGAATGGAATGGTTTTTTTACGATCAAAATTGGAGCATTAGATCGAAAGTTGATTTTTTTTCCGGCGCGGAAGGTTGATGTATGGTCGGCGCCGAAGAAAAAAGCCCGTAACCCGGCCAAAAATTGCTCAAAATGCAAAAACTAATACATTTTTGGAATCCTCTCGTCATGAACAATCGAATGGTTTTTTTATCATCCCATTTCGAGCATTTGAACGAGAGATAGCTTTTTTGTTGCCTGGTTAGTTGATGAAGAAAAACGCCCGTAACTCGGCCAAAAATTGCCCAAAATGCAAAAACTGGTACATTTTTGGACTCCTTTCATCATGAACAAACGAATGGTTTAATTACATCATTTTCCCTCTCTGAATGCGCCACTGGCGATTTAGGAGGGTTCGTGTCTTCTCTCAAGAATGAAATTTATTAAATTTCAGATCCTACTGAAATTGAAGATCAGGCACGTCAGCCTTTGTTATTCGCAAGAAAAACACATAATACAAATTGTTTTCGCAATATAATGTAAAAGTTCCAAACATAACCAAAAAATCTAAAATTAAATATGACTCGGTTTTTATTTTTAGAAGTCAACTAAATCCTTAGAAGGTTCCGGAGACAGGAGACAGGGGATTCTCAACTTGAATAAAAATAGCTCAAACTTGAGTAAATATACACTTTTTCACAAAAGCTCCCTAATTTGCAGGTTTTCATTCATCTATTACTTAATGAAATAATGAAAAGCAGGAAATTCCTTCTCATTTACAAATCAATGAAATGAAAATTATCGAAAATTACTACAAAAGAGTCACCGATTTGCAGTACAGCAATAAATCTATGAGAAAAATTCGCTAAGAGCAAATTTTAAAAAAAGTAATGGGAAATCAGTAAAATTCACCTAACGAGAAATATATCTGAAATTTTTGGGAAAATCAGTGTACCCACATCCACTGAAAATTAAAAAAAAATGCCGATTTTTCCTGCGCTGCAATTCCGACTTTTTCCCGTGACTTTTCAGTTTTCACTGATTCGAAATAAGAGAGTGGATTTTGGACAATAGGAATAAAGAAATGTAAAAGAAACAAAAAAGAACGTGAAGAGCGGAAAGAGGCTAATTCTTCCAGTTTTTCAAACTTTGGGATCTTCACTCGCTCCAGAGACCTTTCCTCCAATTCGTCTCCCCCTCCTCATCACAGAATTTATTCAGTAAAGTAAATTCAAAAATTTTGATAATCCTACTGATTTCAATCCTTCCAAATTTTAAATTTATGAACACTTATAGTTCAAATCTATCAACATTTTAGAAAATGAAAATCCTTCGAGCGTTTGTTAATAAAAACTTTTTTTAGCTATTTCATCCTTTTGAGGCCTCCTGAACCGCCTAAAATGGACCACCGGGTTCTAATAAAGAAGGCATCCCAACTCGAAATGAAATTTTGAGAAAAAACAAAAATGAATCGAAAAAAAGAACAGGAAAGAATCTCATATCCAAAATTTCAGGGTCTGAAGTGCATTTTTCGAATTTCGGCAAATTTTCGAAATCTCAAAATTATCTGATTGCTTTGCAAAATACAAAGAATTGATCATATCAACTAAAAAAACTGAAAATTGGTATAGGTACGCTCTATTTTTGACCTACCGAATCGAGTGGGAATCGTTTCGAGGCGTTGTGGAGCCTCTAAAATTTTTTAGAATTTTCCAATATGTACTGGAGAGAAGTCCATAAAAATGGTCCTATCATTTCAGCATTTGTAAACGCAAATTACATTGTATGGGCTGTTTGATCTGTGGAACCAAAGTTTTTCGAAATTCGTAATTTCGATTAGATAAATCAAAATCCATATTTTGATAACAGAAAATACTTATTCTTCAGAAAAAAACCTCGACGCCTGGACAATTTTTTCCAGGAAAATGTTCTGCCAAAAACATGGATTTAAACTGGCGGTTACAAAATTTCCGAAAATTTTGCTTTAATCGATCAAATAGATCACCGATGTGGGTAATATTGGTGCCAAAGTTCATATGTACCATTTTAATGAGATTTTCTCTGGTGATGGAAAATTTCAAAATTTTCTATAGGCTCCAAAATGTCTCAAAATCTCTTCCACCTCATTTGAGACGTCAAAAACAGGGTATATGTCCATAAAATTTCAGATTTTTTATTTTCTATAACGATGATGTAATTTTGAAATTTTAAAAACTCGCCAAAATTCGAGAAATGAACTTCGACGTTTGAAATTTTGGAACATGGATTTTTTTATCGTACACCATCGATTCATCTTTATTTCGGTTAAAAATATTACTTCGAATTGGAATTCCTCCCTCATTAGATAGGTAACTTCAAATTCATCTTACACATACTAGTCAAATATATTTTACAACAACAAATGTACAACAAGTATGGTGTCGATGTATTGTGTACTACGACGATTTTGGATGGTGTGGGAATCCATAGAGTAAGAAAACCGTGTAACTTATGAATGCTAACGTGAGTGCAATCAATCCATACATGAATACGTTTAATTCCGGCTGCCTGTATCGGTTTTTCCTCAGCCATTCTAAAACTTCATCTTCTGATTCGCATTCTCCTGTGAATTCAGAAAGTATTGAGTGAGGTATTATTTCAAAATGGGTAGAATCAGAATGGGAAGCCTCGAGTCAAAAACCAATTTTTTCAGATTTTTGGTTGGTTTCTATATCCAGGCTCACGTATATATAATTATTGAAAAAAAAATACACCCGTACCTCTGTAAATGCTTGGAAATCTGTTTCTAAAGTAAACTATAGCTGGTAACTTCGTAACGCCCCATTTTCTCGCGTACCTCGGATCACCCATCTTTACAAAAGTTATATCCATATCGTCCGTTTCACCGTCTATTCTCTCCAAACGATCCAACACTTTCATACTATTAGGCGAATTTTTTTCATCTAAAACAAATTTGTGAAAATAATATCTGGCAGTAGCGTAGATTCAATTTCTGTATTACGCGATTTGGTAGATTGATAGGTAACTTTCAAGTGGAAATAGCTGAAAGCTTACAAAAATAAACGGCCAGAAATTCATTTTCATCCAACAGCTTGGCCAGCATTTTTCTATTCACTTCTTCAATTTCGTTTTTGATTTCAAAAACATCCTGCGACGTTAACCAAGTGAGAATTTTCTCCGCGTCGAATAAATCGCCTGCAAAATGAGATTTGCATCACACACGTTAACAGCAAGTTTTGGATTTTTGAGTGATTAAAATTTTTAGGCAGCTTACCATCATATAACAAAGGGATACGTTTCCTGAAGTATACCAAAGACGGAGTATTTACGATTCCGTATCGATGTGCTGCTTCAGAATCTGATATTTTCACCATATCAATTCCTACGATAATTTATTAAGGGTAATTAATTTTTGATCATTTACAATGAACTATGCGATAATTCATTGGAGTGATTTCTAGAAGGGAGGGGGTGAGGGAAGATGAAAAACCGTGAAACCGGAATCTTTTTAGCATATGAACCCATATTTCTAGAGATCAATAGTTCCGCTTCATAGAATAAGGAAGTCAAAATTCAATTATAAAATTAAAAAAAAAAACCTTCACGAGACGTGATAATTTAGTCCGAGGTGAGGGTGATTTTTTTTGAAAAATTTTCACAAAAATTTTTTTCTATTTGATTTATCCTTCTTCTGGATTTTTTTTTTAAAAAAATTAAGGAAATATTTCAAAATTCCCTGGCATTTTCCAACTTTTCTAGATTTTTAAAATTCACTGCCTTTTCTATGGACTTTCCAAAAAATTGGTACCTTACTTAGCTTTTCACTCCGCCAACACACATCCACTTCATTTCTTGGTTCTTTGAAAACTGGACAAATTTTCACCTCATGACAGCTTAATTATAAAATTGAAGGGACCAGGAAAAAAATTGTTCCAAAAAGTTTCTTAAAAAATTGATGAAATTAGGGGAAAGGAAATAGATCATTCGAATACTTTTTGCCTAACATCAAAAATAAAAGAATTACGAGTCATTCCGAAATTGAGAAAAAATTTGAGAAATTTTAAAAATGTCCCAGTCTAGGTTTAGATTTATCAAAGCAATAAATAATGGGCTAAAGCTTTAGATATTACCAAATAAATCAGCTTCGCCATCTATTATTTCCAACTCTTCTAGAATATCGTCGCAATCCTCGCAGTCTTTGTCGTCTGAAATGGATTCGTATTCGCAATTGATATAAAAATCAAATCAACATTTTTCATAAACCATTAACGCAAATGCTTACGCACAGAAAAATACAGCCAGAAAAAGTGATTCGTCCAATAACCGTTCCAACATACGACTATTTACTTCTTCGATTTCATCTGCTAGTTCACGATTATCGTCGTCTATCAACCATTCCAGAACTGATTCTTCGTTCTGTAGATCCCCTATGAATATTCAATTTCGTCAAAATAAAATGCCACACCGACGTAAGTGCTTTTATCAGGATCAGGCATAAGTATACCTTCGAATAGCAAAGGATTTCCGTTTCGGAAATACACCAAAGCTGGGAATGTTTTAATTGAATATCGTTTGGCCAACTGAGGATCTTGAATTTTGACCAAATGAATTCCGAATACGTCGCATTCGTCGTCGATGCTTTCCAACCCTTCTAGAATCTGATCGCAAATATGACACGTTTCTTTATCTGAAAGATCACGCTTTAAATGTAGGTAATTTTTAATCAATCAGGCTTGCCATGAATCGTCTTAAACTTACAGAAATACACAGCCAAGTATTGCGTGTCTTCAACCATGGCTTCCAACATCGCTCTAGTAATCAACTCTATTCGATCTTCAGTCCGCTGTGTTATCAACCACTGAAGTACTTCCTCTTCTTCAGTTAAATCTCCTGCAATATCGGACGCATATCATCCTTGGGTTTAAGGGAAAATACAAAATTGTAGATGGACAGTTTGTGCTTTTTACCTTCGAAAACGTTTGGAATTTGATTTTCAAAATATACCAAAGATGGAAGCTCGGAAACTCCGAAATTTTCGGCCAGCGAGAAATCCTTAGCAAAAAATTCATACGTAAATTAGATATAGGTAAAATTTTGAGATTCGCAGGAAAAAATGCAACCAAAGGAAATGAAACTACAAAAAATTTTAAATCCGATTCAAGGCATCAGTTTACAACCCAAGAGCAAAAATTATTATTGAAATTTTGAAAATGGCACACACTATTGAAAAAGAGGGGGAAAATGAATCAATATGGGTACGTTTAGTCAAAATTGAAAGTGCAGTGGATGCACCAATATCAATTTTTATAGGACGCTATGAAAAGATTGCTTTCTTGCCAGTAGGTACTTGGTTGAAAAATTCTCCGGATGGAAAATTTCATTCTGAGTACCTAAGTATACGTTTGAAAATTCACTAGTTTTATCCATCAATGGCACGATTTTGTTGATTCGTTACATCATTATTTTAAATTTGAAGGGCAACGGTGATGATGGCCCCAAATTGAATATTCAATGGAAAATAATTTTCATCTGAAAGCTGGAAGAACAACTTCTTTATGATTTTTTTTTTAGAATCAAAGTATATCAGAGATGCAAAATCTTCAAAAAAAAAAAAAAAAATGGGAGGAGGAAAAAGCATCTGGGTTAAATTTTTGTTTTTATGTTAGAAACTTGAATCACTCATTAAAAAGTAAGCTATTGAATTGGAAAGCATCGCCGTTCGTACCTGCGTCTTAACAAATGTGATTCCATGACGATCACAATCGTCGTCAATGTTTTCCAATTCTTCTAAAATTTGGCTACATTGGTCACATTCGTTCATTTGATCTGTAAACAAATGACGAGTGGATGGTGTGAACATTTCGCAAAAGATGTACATAATTAATTATGTAGGTATTAGATTTTTGGAACACAACGAGAACTTCAGCTCGAAACATGATTTTAATTCAAGTCAAAACAAAAATAAGTTGAAAGCACACGTCATAAAAGAACCTTACATTCAAAATTTCCTTTGCTAAAGTTCAAATTTCTCAAATTTTGCCAAATTTTTCAATTTTTATCAAGTTTTTCAATTTTTGTCAATTTTTTCAATTTTTGTCCAATTTTTTAATTTTTGTCAAATTTTTCAATTTTTGTCCATTTTTCAATTTTCGTCAAATTTTTCAATTTTTATCAAATTTTTCAATTTTTTCAACTTTTGTCAAATTTTTCAATTGTTTTTAAATTTTTCAATTTTTGTCAAATTTTTCGATTTTTGTCAATTTTTTCACTTTTTGTCAAATTTTTTAATTTTTGTCAATGTTTTCAATTTCTGTCAAATTTTTCAATTTTTGTCAAATTTTTCAATTTTTGTCAAATTTTTCAATTTTTGTCAATTTTTTCAATTTTTGTCAAATTTTTCAATTTTTGTCAAATTTTTCAATTTTTGTCAATGTTTTCAATTTTTGTCAATTTTTTCAATTTTTGAAATTACCAGATCGCTCTGAAAAATTTAGAAATTTTATCTCAACAACGAAAAAATCTGAAATTTAGTATGGTGCCACATTTTTGATCTACACCCCCCCCCCCCCCATCAACTAGAATAGGTATCAATACTTTCCGCAGTCTGCAAAAAATTTTGGAATTTTTCCAAACTGGAAAATCTCATAAAAATGATTCGCAGGAACTTCAGCACCAATAATCACAAAAGTGACCTATTTTCATTTATTAAATCATAACTATGTACATACTTAATTGAAATTTGTAGCATTGCCAGTTAAAATTAATTTTTTTTTCTGGACAGAAAAAAAAAACTGAAAATTGGTAAATATCCTTCTTTTGATCTCGGTCACCAATATTGGTGGAAATACGTGAAAAGGGGCGTTAAATCTCATAATTATGGACCATTTCTATGAACATTTCTCCAGAGCTGGAAAATTATAAAATTTTTTGGATGTGCCGAAATGTCTCGAAACAGATTGAAATTTTTTTTTCAAAAAATGGATTTCAACTAGTAACTTTGAATTTTGTAAATTTGGGCTTAAGTCGATCAAATACATTGCCCACCCAATATGGACCATTTTTATGGATTTTTTTTCGAGGGTTAGAAAATTCTAAACGTTTTTGGATGCCCAAAACGTTTTGAAACCACTCTTTATAGATTCGAGAGTTGGAAAATAGGGTACCAAATTTTAGTTTGTTTCGTTGATATGATCGAATTTTCATTTTTGAGATTTCAAAAATTTGCTATAACTTGAGAAATGAACTTCAACACCTGAAAATTTGGATTTTGGATTCTTCTATGATTTACCTAGTTTCGATTTAATATTGTTTCAGCTTAAATCCATTTCGAGCTGGGATACCGTAGGTAAGTATCAAGTGGTACATAAATGTGTGTTCTTGATGAACAAATAATCAGTAGATATAGGTAGGGTATATAGATGGTACAGCTATAGGTAATGCTAATGATGCTGGTAAAAAATAGTACACTTTAGCTTTATAGAAAGAAGTTGAGGTAAGGTAAATTACTTGGCAATTTGTTTACTATAATCTGCAAAGCGAGTAAATTGGCGTTAATTTCTTTTTTTAAAAAAATATTAGGATTATTTTCCAAACGTAATAGGTAATTCTAGCTAGATAGAATACCACACAAATATGGATAAATACGATTGAGGTAAAGCCAAAGGTCTATAGATCGGATCGAGGCGCAACAAGGGGGTATTTTCAAATTAGATACCAGAATTGTTGTTCTCGTTAACGGTGTTAGTGTTTCCTGCGGAATCTTCGGAGCGATGTTCTCGATTTTTTTTATGCTTTTTATGACGACTTTGCATCAAACATTCGTCGCATTTGGTACCGTTCCCTGATTATTAGTGAAAACAAATATTTACATGTGCAACCGCATTCCACAAAGGCATACATAAGTACGTAAGTAATACGTCTAGATTAATGTGGATTTCTAGGACTCATTTCCGCAACAACTACAAAGAAATTCCGGGTTTCCAACAAAATTAGAATTTCCATTACCCTCAATTCCCCTTTCAAAAAAGATTAAAAACCGTGTTCCAAAAGATTTGCGAAATATTTCGGTCACAGGGTATTTTTTTGGTAAAAGAAAGATCTTCCGTTTAGTAAATTGCTTGGCTACATGTTCTGAGTGTATGTAAATATGTTTGCCTACATTTTGGGCCGAAGGGGCAGTTATTTTCATAGTTTTTTCTGCATTTTCAGTCCTTTCGAAAGTATTTCTGGCTCAATTATCTGAATTAGAAAGAAATTTTTTTTTCTTTCTTCAATTAAATAGTTGTAGGATGTGAAGAGGGAGTTTTTCTGAACTTTTCTTAAAAATTGAATAAGTAAGTTGTGCACCTTGTTCCTGTAAGGCTATTCTACAAATGGGTAATTGTTTTCTAGTCCGTATCTTCGGCAGTCTGGTTGAATACGAATAATGCAATATCAAAGTGCTTACCTACATCGTTGAAAATATATAGTTGCTAGATAGTGAATTTAAATATTTTTAAAGCTATGTAGTGCTTGGTTATACTAACAGAAGAAAACAGCCAAGGATTCCGATGTGTGAATAGCATGTAGTAATTGTTCGCCTTCGAGTTCTTCTATAACATCTCCTGAAGGATCCTTTTGTGTCATCAACCAATTTAAAATTTCTTCTTCATCGTATAAGTCTCCTATACAAAGAAAATTCTATCCGTTTAGATTTTCCACATTCGCAAATTTCGTTCAATTTTTTCAATTCACTCACCCGCGTATATAACTGGCTCTTTAGACCCGAGCTTGAAAAAAACCACCGCTGGTAGAGCGAAAACACCTACTTCTTTGGAAAATTGTTTATCATTGATTTTCACGAAATCTATTCCGACGTCATCCGCTTCGTCGTCAATATGCTCCAATTCGGCTAAAACTCGGTTACATTGTTTGCAGTCATCACTATCTGTGCGAAAAAAAATCGATTGTGTTCTCAAAGTTTTCAAAAATATTGATAGGAAATTGAGTGAAATTGACAGAAGAAAGCGAGCAGAGTTGAAAATACTCGTAGAAATTATTCGAAATGTCGAGAGCATTCTCACGAGATAGCGAGTAAAATAAAAATAGAATTGCATTTATATCTACAATCAAAGTGGATAAATAGGTATACTAAACTGGAAGACCCACTTACAAAAAAAAACCGCCACATAATCGGAAGTTTGTCTGATTTTTTCGAACATTTTCCGGTTGACTTTTTCTATATGGTCAGTCATTTCCATATTCGATGGATCAGTTAACCAATCTAGTAACTCTTCGTCATCTTCTATGTCTCCTGCAGATGTGGCAAGAACATCGTTATTTTTCATGGTAAATAAGTAAGTACGATAGATGAAAACTACCACTGGAAAACCGTAAAAATTATACCTAATGAAAACTTCAACTCAGAGGCATGACAAAGTGATGTGTCGGGGGGGAGGGGGGGGTGTACTCCAAATTTTCCCAACTCTTTTTCCGAAAATTTTCCAACCATTTTTTCTATTTTTCCAGAAAGCCAATTGATTTTCATTAAATTTTTCAATCACTTCTTGAAAATTTCCCAACGCCCAAGGTGTCAAAATTTTCCAATTTTGAATAATTTTTCAATTTTGAATAATTTTCAAATTTTGAATAATTTTTCAATTTTGAATATTTATCCAATTTTGAATAATTTTTCAATTTTGAATAATTTTCCAATTTTGAATAATTTTCAAATTTTGAATAATTTTTCAATTTTGAATATTTATCCAATTTTGAATAATTTTCCAATTTTGAATAATTTTTCAATTTTGAATAATTTTACAATTTTGAATTTAGTGATAAACATTAGCTTTGATCGGGAAAAAAATACTATCCAATATTAAGTATCAACTTTTTTTTAAAAATTTGAATTTTTCAAATACTACTCATCATTTTTCAAGAAAAAATCCAGAACCATTTCAAGATTAGAATCAATAAGTAGGTACGAAAAATGAAATTATCAAAACCAAAAAGAACTGTTTCAGATTTCAGACTACCTAAGTATTATTTATTTATTAGAAATCAATTTAAAACCAAAATCAGCAGTGGCGTCGCGTCGGAAGCTTTTTTTGGGGTTGGTGCAGAATGAATAAAAAAAATCGTAAAACCAGAAGGATTTCGGGGGGAGGGGGCAAAAAGGAGCCCTTTTTCGCCCTTACACCTTACATAATTTATATACTTAATTGTGACTTTAATCCATGCCCAGCGGAGCGGGGGCTAAGCTTTGAAAAAATTAGTATCCAATGCCCAAAAGAAGCATATTTGTTCATTGTTCTAATTTTTTTGAAAATTATTCTTCTCTGTAAAATTGACAATTCTTACAATTTTTTCCTGCCCGGCTACCCTTGCTCCCTCCCTCTCTCGGGACAAAAATATGTAATCCAATTTCAATTTCGTGTTCGAAATGAAAACCTTTACCTAATACCATAATAGGTGCCTACTTAAAAATAATGAGGTAAGAATCAAGGATGAAATTTGAACAATAATTCCGAGGTTGAAAAAAAAATTTCCGACTATTCCAATATTATTAAAAGGTTCAAAAAAAGAAATGAAAAATGACGAGTGAAGAATACCTAGGTAATTTATTATTGGGTTTTCGAGGGCATTGAACATTGAGTTTGAATATTTTCATTTTTTTTTTTTTGATTTTACCCTTCAATGGCCTTTAAACCTCATAAATTTGAAAAAAAAAACCAGAGCAAAAAGTAAAAATGGCATGTGGTAGGTACTTTGAGATCACCGAGTTCAAATATCCAATAATTTTTGTAGGTGCCTTTAACTTAAACGACTCTTTTGTGCGTATCATGTAAGGAGATACATTCGGTGATTACCTACCATCGTAATTGATGAATTTGCCTTTTCTGAAATATGTGATTCCAGGTAGATTACGAAAGCCAAATTTTTTCGCCATCAGTTTATCGGTACACTTAACGATTTTGATTCCGTATTCCAAGGCTTCGTCGTCGATCAATTCGATGTGACGAATAACTCGAGTCATCGTCGGGTCTTCTTCCGTATCTGGAGTCACGTCGAACGAATGCTCGAGTTTAAATAAGTATCTCGTAGATAGTTAATTAATTATTTACATTCAGTAAGTAGCTTTATAAATATAGCCAAAATTATACTTCTAAGTCAATATCACTTACACCAGACCACTGCCAAAAATTCTTTCGTATCGATGTATTCGAATAAGCTGTCTCGATCGATATCTTCGATACTTTCGTCAGTTTTTTGCCTCATCATCCAATCGAGCACTTCGTTTTCATCCAATAAATTTCCTAATAAATTGAACAGTCATACGTCTAAATGTGGATGCTTTAGGTAATTGAGGTTGAGTAATGAAAGCATATTTAGATTCCTATTGTCGATTACTCGAAAAGCTATTTCTCCCCCTCCTAATATTGGAGTTGAAAAAAATGTCTGTCTACACATTTATCAAAATCCGTGTTCTAAAAAACGAATTAAGGTTCCATGTGTTTTTTTTCTCTTAAGCGAAGTATCGCAGGTCAAAGTATAATTTGGAGCAAAAAAAAATCGATAGTTCATCATGAAATAAGCTCACGTCCAAAATTTTAGGGGTCAAAATATTCATTTTTCGAAAGTACAAAATTATACCTCATCGCCCAGAAAATGAAAATAAAAATTTGAATCTCAGCCTCTACATTTAATTGGAACTTTGAAAGTGGTTTGAAAACATTTTATTCCCCCCCAGAAAAACTTTGAATTTTTCAGCACTGATGCCCATACAAATGGTCCAGATGAATTTCTGCATCTATACTCACAGATTATTCGTATTAGCGACTCATCTGATCAAAAATAGGGTACCTAGTACCTACTACCTACCTATCAACTTTCAGCAATATTTTTGCCAAAAAATATTTGAACAGGAAGCTACAAATTTTTGTGAATCGTGCTTTAATAAAAAAAAAATTGGTCGCCAATTTTAAGCTTTTATCGTTGATAAAATCAGATTTTCTTATTTTACAAATTCGAATCAAAAAATTCAAAATTGTCAAAAATCGAGGAACGAATTTTGACCCTTAAAATTTCGCACAATGGGGTTCTTTTACATATGCGCACCCAGAAATTAATCAAGGGAGGGGCTGAGAATTTGAAAAAAATGGGGGAGGGGTCAAATTTCAAATTAAGTCATTCATCTCTGATCTTTCAATCAAAAATCATCAATTTTTTCTGAAAAACAGAATTTATTGAGAATTTGGTGATTTTTGACTGATAAATCAGTAAAAAAAATGATCAAGTTTTGAAATAAAAAGACCAAAATACTGCCCGAGAGAAGCGAGGGCGAATTTTTTTTGAAAAAATATACTTTGAAAAGCAAAAAATTGGCTTTTTTTGAATTTTTCAAGCGAAAAATTATTTTTTCCGAGCTTAAGAGGGGGGCTCGAGTCCGTTAATTTTACTTCGAGTTGGGACATCTCCTTCATTATCCTAAAAACCGAATTTCCTGAAAATACCTTCCACCTCTATCCTATCCTCCGAAAAAGTTTGCTGTATCCATATGATCTGTTAACGTTGACATTACACTTGTGTCGATTATAAAATGAATAATACGTGCGAAATTAAAAATTTGCCTCGTTTATTGAACACGTATATACAAGTTTTTACGTAGGTAACAATTTTTTCACAAAATATTATCACAAATTTCAAATGTCAATCGCAGCGCAGGCTGTCATTATGTTGAAAGTGTTTTTAAAATTAATCATAAGAAATTACCTACGTACTATTATTAAATTTACGTACACGTACTCGACTAAATTGCCCTACCTACTTTGTAACTCAAAGGATTATGTACAGAAAAATTCTATCCTATCGCGTCAAATTCTGCCTTCATAATTATCAGATTAGTTGAACTACCTAGTGCCAAATTACCTTCAACAGTATACATACCTCTTTAATAAATTACCATAATTTTTTTCAATCGTTTTCACGATATTTTGCCAATTTTCTTTGATTTTTTTAGTGAAGGGGAAGAGGAGGGAATAAAAGATATTGAAAAATATCTGGAATTCTTCAGTTCGACTGTATTTTTGAAATAATTTTTATGAGACTTTTTACTATATTTTTTAATAAAATTGTGTTACCTACAATTACCTAAGTAATTCGAATTCAAATTTCAATTTCGATTAAGAATTTTTCAAATTGTGATCCAAGCAGGCATTTAGGCACTAAGCAGTCTCTCAATTTTGGAAAGCACGATTTTTCTAAACAGTAATGTTATCTAAGTAATGTATAGTTAGGTATACAAACAAATAGGTAAAACGATTGACAAATGACTAGATATCAGTTTGACTATGAATAGATTAAATACGTAGACGCGTCTCTATTGTTTCTATGTATTTCTATCAATACGTTATTAATAAATTAGTTAATTATTGACAAAAAAAAAATAGGCAACGATAGTAATTGTAATAGTAATGATAATAATAAAAATAAAAATCGATAATATTTAAAAAGATACCTATACGATAACCGAGTCTTAATTTACAGCAACAATGAAATAAATAAAAGTGAAACGAGAAAAAATAATGAATTATCTACAAGAATAAAACAGTCACGTAAAATATACCTAAATAAATTAGGCAGATTTTGTACAATGAAGTCGTGTAAGAAAGCGACACCGATGTAAATGAGTCTAAGGTAAGTTCAAGTTTAATAACCGCAAGTCTTGGTGGCGTTTTTGGTTTCGAATTTTCATGCATAGATTTACATAGAACCGTATACCTATGATAGGTATTTTAGAGTATGGTACCACGTGTTGGTAAGCCTGATTGCATTTGGATTCGAAAGGAATTACTAGGAGGCTACTTGATTCGGATACTCGGCGGCACGGCGAGGAAATCCCCTAAAATGATTAATCGTTTGATTTAGTCTGATATCAACATAGAAATAGGTGTAAGATTAAATTAAATGTAAATTTGCGTTTCTTTTCACTATTTGAATAGATTGAAACTCGCCAGAAAAAACGAACGAATTTTTCCATAAAGTTTACCGAATAATTTCGAAATCCCTAAAAATATGTTTTATTCTGAATTTGAGGGATTTTTTCGCTGGTGTATCCGAATCAAATAAACGTCGTGTCAATATGAACCTACGTACGAATATCTACCTATCTACCTAGATAACTGGCACGAAAATGAAAAATGGGGCAAATAGCATACATGCAACTTGATCCCCACCACCTCCAACGTATTTTCAAAAAATTCAAATTTTTCGATTTTTCCCATTTTTCCTAAAAAAAATCCATCTCCTTCAACATATTTTCAAAAAATTAAAATCTTCTGATTTCTCCATTTTTCCTAAAAAAATTTAATTTTAGAATTTTCTCTTCGGAATATTTTTCAAATTGAATTTTTTTCAAACTCTTCAGAAATTTTTTCTCAAATCTGAAATTTCTTCCTCAATTTTTTTCTAGGGTATAAATTTATTTCAAGTGTAATATTCATTCTCAAGATTCATATTTTTCACCCTTGAAAATTTTTTCTCAGGATATTTTTCAACACTTGAATTTTTTCTCTACTCAGTATTTGATCTCAAAATTTCAGTTTTTCAATTCCAATGAAAAATGTTCTCTTCTCTTTTGAATTTTACTTTCAAAATTTCTGTCTGATTCGACATTTTTACATTAATCGAGTTTTTCCCCTCAATTGCTACCTAACTCTTAAATCCCACTGCCCTATTTTAAAATTCTTAAAATTTCAAACAAATTTTTTCGAAGTTCGTACCTTAAAAATTATAGAGCTAAAAAAGGTAAGTTTCCAGAAGAAATTTTAGAGCTGAAAAAATAAAAAACCAAAGCTGAGTAATATAGGATTGAGGGGAAAATTTCAGGTTTGAAAAAATTTGTATTAAAAAATCTAAAGAAAGTTGAAGTTGAGTTGATTTTTGTTTTCTGTGCAATATTTGACATGAAAAAAAAAATGGAGAAAAATTTTTATAAAAACCGAAATTGGAATTTTAAAATTTTTTTAGAAAAAACTTCAAGAGTTGAAAACAACTATGAGATAAAATTTGGCAATAAAATAGAAAAAAATTCAAGAAAAATTCAAGACTTGAAAAAAGTTTGAGAAAAATTGTAGAGGCGAGAAAAGTTTCAGAAGAAGAAATTTCAAGAATTGAAAAAAAGTTCCAATGAAGCTGAAAATTTTTGAAAAAACGTTTTCAAGGGATGAAGAAAATCCAAAGAAAGAATACCAGAACTGAAAAAATTCTGAGGAAAATGTTGAAACAAGAGAAAACATTTTTAGAAAGAAATTTCAGATATGATTTCATTTCATTGCAATAGAGCAATAAATATTGAGAAAAAAAATTCTAGTTCAAAAAAAAATCTGGTAAAATGAAAACCCTTTTCTTGGAGTTGAAAAAATTCAGAAAATAATAATTATGAATTTAGAAAAAAAATCGAGATCCACAGTAAATAATGAAGACTTGCCATTTGTTTTTCCAATGGATGCATATTTTGGGTAAATTTAGTTGTAGGTGTTATTGACATACGACCCGGAGAAAAAAACACTTGTTTTTCTTGTCAATACAGACAGAAATTTCTCCATAGGTCTTGATTCTTTTTGTACTGAGTGAGTGATCATTCGAGTAGGCTAAGACTAGAAACTGCCTACATTAGTAAGTGTGAAGGAAGAAGGAATGTCATGTCTGTTTTATGAAATCGTTTGCAGTTTTTTTATTCGTTTTTTGTTTTTTAGACAACAGCAAAATCTTGCAAAGGAAAAGGATTTTTAGCCTGACTCGGTTGAATTTGAAATTTTGAAATTTTTACTGCTTTTCCCTCGGGTCATAGATCGACTTTTTTTAATAATTTAGACCGAGATATCTTTGATGGAAACATATCAAATCGATACGATCAATTTATGGCCAAGTAGGTAATAAATCCTTTCGAATATCAAATAAGAATGCCTGGCGAGCGAAAAAATTAAACCTGAGCTTGATTGGTAAATTATACAACCGTGGAACCATTTTTTTAAAATCACCTAGGTACTAGATTTTCGTTCATTAGCATTTTTCGGTCATTGTATCGTTTTACGTAGACTCGAGGCAATTTACGAACGCATAATTTTACAAGCCTGTATACTTATTTCAAAATACGATTGGAATTTTTAGTTAATAAATACGTAAATATAAATTGAGCATAGAGTTACCACCACCAAATGTACTTTTCATTTCCATTACCAAGGACGCCTCCTTTTTTCGCTTTTATCGGTTTATCTTGTTTATCTACAAATGCTGATTTAGCTTTGGCGTAATCGTTATCCGGCTTATTTTTACTTTTGCTGTCCGAGCCGATCGCCATTTTATCTTTTCTCGCGTATCTTCCGTTTTGTTCATTATTATTATTAGCGTATTTCTTTTCGCTAGCGCGACAGCATTGATAAGGCTCAAATGATGGGCCCGAGGCATGCTCTTTTCCACTCAAACCAATGTAGAAACAGCTATCGCCTGCAGCAAAATCCAAAAATCACAAAAATAATAAAAAAAAATTGGATTGGGGGTTGGTTTTAGATCATTAGGTACAAGACACGTGCGTTTAAAAAGTTGAAAAAAATTCTTCTTAGGTAGGTTATTAAAAAAATGATACCTAAAAAAAAAAACGAAAAAAGCAAAAAAATTATGGAACAAAAATGACAAAAATGCAAAAAGCTTCCTTGTTAAAAAGTTAACGATCATTGTCGAGCATATACGAGTAGGTATGTACCTATACCAACCAAAAAAAATTTATAAAAAAAAGAAAATAGGAAGAAAAACTTCAAAAAAAAATCTGCAGAATATTTAAGGTTTATGATTGAATAGAGAAAGTGGAGGTAAAAAGGTAGACAGGTACAGATGTAAAAAGTAAAATTGTGAAATAAATAGGAAGTAGATTTCACAGGGTGTCCACAGTATTTCAGTATTTCAGAAATGATTTTCCCTGATTTTTTCAGATTTTTCGGATTTTCCAGATCATTTTTTTCAATTTTTCCAGAACTGTCTCAAAATACATTCATGAAGCATTTGGATTTTTAAAAAACTACAGGGACATTTTAATATTCCCTGGCATTTCTAGGGTTTCCAGAAAGTGGACCTGGACACCCTGCTTTAGGCATTCGGGTAAATAGGCATGTAAGTTGTAATGCAGTTGGTAGTGTCAAGCTGAAATATACGACGTGAGTGGAAAAGATCATGTTACAATGCTGCAAGTTAACAGAGATTAAACATACGAATGTACATCGCATCGAATCGAGGCCTCTGGCCTCATCACCACGCGCAAAATGATTTTGTTAAATCGAAACGATGAAACATCGACCAACTGTCGACTGAATCAAATCAGAGGATAAAATTTTCAACTTTGCATTCGCATTAGAAGTTAGAAACAAAATAATAAGTAGGTAAGCTCGAATTACGCCAATGACTCGAATACGTTTCGAAATCCAACGTAGGTATTTTTACCTGATGAAGGTTGCGGTTGTAATTGTTTTTGAGCGTATTTACTTCCGTTTATGTCTTTTTTATTTGATTTTTTATCTAAAATTTAGTAAAAGAAAAATAGATAAAATTATCTAACGTGTCTCTTTTTCCGGCAACGTTGTTGCACATATTTGGACGTATGCCTCACAGCAAGTCAGAAGACCCTAAAAATGACTGAGATATTATTTGAATACTGATCTGGAAATATTTGCGAAAAATCGTTATTGGGTCTCAGAATCAAAATTTGGAAGAAAATTATCCATAGACGGAAGGGGCGACGATTTTTTCAATTTGAGGAAAATTGCATTTTGCCAACCAACTGATGTCCTTGTTTTAATTGTAGATATACCTACATATTCTTTTTGAAAAGCTGAAAAAAAAATTGAAGTTGGACTTTGCACCCACAGAATCCTGGAGGAGGGGGGATAGGAGGTGAAAAAAAATGTTTTATTGCTTTTATGCAGGTTGTAAGACGCGAATTTGACAATTTTTTTCTTGCTTGAGTAGCAAAAAGAGGAGTAGATATGGTTTAAAAAAGATAAAAAATCAAAATTTTCAATTTTAACACGAAAACTGTAAAAATTATAAATTTCTGTACAAGTAGGTGGAAAAGAACACAAATTCAAAAAAAATTGCACACGCTTGCCTCTCTAAAAAAAAAGGGGGGTAGAAGTAAGAGTGGAGAGATGATGAAAAACAGTAAGTATGCAAATACTGTTTCATTTTGAATCGGTGAAAAGTCACCGGGAAAAAGTCAAAATTTTACAGCACAGAAAAAAATCAGCGAAAATTTATGATTCTGAGTGAATTTGTTTTTTAAGGTTCACTGATTTTTCAAAAAATGTTACGAATTTTCAAAAAAAAAACCTTGGATTGATTTTTCACTAATTTTCCAAACGATGATCACGATTTTTTCATACAGTTTCACTGATTCTTTAAAAACAAATTCACTATTATTTTAAAAAAATTCAGTGATTTTTAAAACATTTACTGATTTTTTTTAAAAATTTCACCAATTTAAAAAAAATTTCACCGATTTTTAAAAAAAATTTACTGATTTTTTAAAAAAATTTACTAATTTTTTAAAATTCCACTGTTTTTAAAAAAAATCACTGATTTTTTTAAAAATTTCACTGATTTTTTAAAAAATTTCGCTGATTTTTTTTAAAAAATTCCACTGTTCTTTAAAAAATCACTGATTCTTAAAAAAAATTTCACGGATTTTTTAAAAAAAATTCACGGATTTTTTAAAAAAAATTCACTGATTTTTTTAAATTCCACTGTTTTTTTTTTAAAAAAATTCACTCGATTATTTTTTCAAAAATTTTATCGATTTTTCAAAAAAATTCTTTATAATTTTCAAAACCTTACACTGATTTTTTTTTGAAAAATCGGTAATTTTCCGGAAAATTTCAGATTTTATATCGACTTTTTAATGAATTATCAATGATTTTCCAGAAATTTTTTCATTACTTACTTTTAGTGAATTTCTTTCACTGAATCATTACTATTCTGTAAGTAATTTTGACTGATTTTTTTTTTAAAAATTGATTTTTGATCATTATTCTTATAGATTTATTAATGAGGAAGTAGCTCATTACAATACGTGTCTGCAGTAATGTTTTTGGGGTCGTAAAATAAGAGTTTTGGAATATTTTTTCGTTTGCGAGAACTGAGATGGGAAAAAGAAAGAAACTTCGATTTTTAACTTATCTAATCTCATCGCTTTGCCCTTAACGTGAAAAAATTTGGCCAAATTCATGTTTCACCGTGGTTTTAGTTTTACAACCACAAAAATATAGTTTAAACTCACGCTGCATATCATTTTTTTTTTCACATCCTCGTCCTACCTTCTCCCTCATCATGTTTAGCCCCTTCGCCCTAAACTCCTGGATGTGGATTCTACCCGCTCAAGTTCTAATCATGAAATGTTTCACAACTGTTTCCAGATCAATATTGAAATAGAAAATTTAGTCATTTATGGAAATTTTCTGCCTCACTGTGTGCGATAACGTGCTATAAGTGCTAACAAATACGTAGTAGGTTTGCAAATTCATTCCGCTTACTTTTTTGATTAATAAGCCACTCCAGCACTTTATCTTCATTTTTAAGATTTCCTAAAAAATTGCAATATTTATACAATATACGATAGTATAAGGTGAATTCTTCTAGATGTAATTTCATATAGGTATATTCGTATCTACCTAGACTAACGTCTGTTCGTTGCCTATTTGTACCCCTGTACCCACACCTGGTATCATTGAAATAATATTTCAAAAAAAAAAAAATTACAGCGACTGAAGATTACTTTTTTCTTCTTCAAAATCCAACCTATCATTACCATTTATGTAGGTAGGTATATTACAAAGTACTCGAGGTAGGTAACTAAACATGACTTCAACGCTTATTGACGATTTTGAAATTTCTGTACCTCCCATCATATTTGGGAGAAAAAAATTGTAGTACCTACAAAATAACTTTAGCTACCAGGTACGTTAACATAGGCACATACTAAATTAATTACATTTTCACACGTAAAAAAATATATCTAGTCATTTTAAGTACAGAAAATTGTACAATTACGTAGCGTACTACATATGTAATATATTGATACGATTTATACTTATTTAAAATATAGGTACGTAAATAAATTCACAATCAACATAATAAGCCTGCTCATCTGCTCCCTTTCTAAATTCATGGTGTTTTTTTAGGTAAATATAAAATAATTCAACTGCAAAATGTTTAGGTAGGTAGGTCTAGGTATCTATTCAGTTTGCAAAAATCAGGAAAAGCCAGAGAAAATGCTAACTTCGAGTGCGAAAATTTTTCAACCCCTTATTCCTCCTGAACTAGAAAATATTCGAAATAAAAATCCCTTCCCCCATTTTTCGCCAAAACGCACAGATTTTTTAAATCAAATTTTCAAGGAAAATTATTTTTCGATTTTATAGGTAAAAAAAATTCAATGTAGAATTAAATTCCTAGGAGAGTCTTATGTAAGTATTTCATTTTGCCTACAGATGCGTACAAAAAAAATTCGGTGTAGGTATTTTGAGTACCTGTACTTTGTAGCCTTCAGTTGGGTTGATGGGCTCAGTAAGATTATTGGAAGAAGGGTAATGAAGATAGTTAGGTTATGTCTGTTACGTTAACGAAAATAAAATTCAAGCTGAACTCACCATCGTACATGATAGGAACACCGGTTTCATAATACACCAAGGCTGGAAAACTGAATATACCTAATTCGGAAGCTAGTTTCGAATCTTTCGATTTTACGAACTGAATACCGTGCTTGTCTGTGTCGTCATCAATGGTTTCCAAATCGTTCAATATCGATTCGCAAGTATCACATTTATCGCTGTCTGAAACGATAACGAGACCATTTTTCGAATTATCGCAGGCAGGGTCAGATGGGGTAAAAATACAAAAGATGAGTCAAACTGAAATTCAAGTGAAATAACTGAACGCTGGAACTAGTCTTAGAAATTGAAAATTTTCTTCAATGAGTCTAATTTGTGCATAATTTTACCAGGGACGGCGAGAGAAAATGCAGGCTCGGTACAGAGCTTTATGCGGGGGCCTTTTTTTTCAAGCCATTTTCAAGCTACCGAAGGGAAGCAAGGGCGAAAATTTTTGGTAAAAGTTTTAAAAAAAATGAAATTTTGGCTTCAATATAGGTGTTTTTTTGGCCAATTTTTCACGTTATTTCAAATCAGTGATTTTCCACTGATCTTTCAGTCAAAATTATTGATTTTTTTGACGAATTACGAATTAATTGAAAAAAGCGATTTTCGACTGAAAGGTCAGTGAAAAATTATCAGTTTTTAAAACAATGACTAAAATACTGCCCAAGCAAAGCGAGGGTGAAAATTTTTCAAAAAAATATGTTTGAAGAGCAAAAAATGCATTTTTTACATTTTTGCAATCGAGAAATCTCCTTTAGAAACCTACATGCGGGCCTCTGAAAAAATTGCTGGTCCGACACAAATGTACCCCGGGTACCCCCTCTCACCAGGCATGAATTGTACCATTTTTTTTTTACCCCTGATTCGAATCCCTGGCAGACGAAATCGAAAAAGGATAATAAAAAGTTGAAGAAAAAAAGAAATAAAGAATCAAGAAAATGAGTTTAAAATAAAAAATCGGGCCCAGCAGGAAGAGTGCCCCATTTCCCTTTTTCAGTGTTTGGATACCTATTAAAATATTTACCTATCAAAAAAAGAAAGCAAAATCCGTTCATTTTGAGAAGGAATTTTTTTTAAGCGTCAAATTCATCAGATCAAGGTAAAAGTTGCAAGCTAGAAAAAGTTGTAACCAGACTTACAAAAAAACACAGCCAAATGCTCGACGTCATTAATCAAAACTTGTAAAGTTTTTCTGTCTACGCTTTCAATTACGTCCGGAGTCGATACATATAAATCCAGCACCCAGGCTAATATAGCTTCTTCGTGCATGAGATCTCCTGTTTGTTACAAAATCAAAATAAGAAATAGATACCTGCATTAGTAGGTATGTAATATCAGTAATAAATGCTCGAGATTTCCAAGTTTTCGTAATGTAAGAGACAAATGGATTCCAAATTTAAAATCTGTGTCGTATGTCCCCATTCGATTTTTTTTTCAATTTCGGATTCCACAATCAAAAGAGCATACTGCATGATTTTTTAATCATTTTTTTGTAATCTGTGCTGAAATATTGAATCATTATGATTTTTGGAAACCTCGTGGTGCAGAAACCCCAATACATTTGGTAAAAATTATCGTTTTCTTTTCTTACCGGTATAAATTTTGCGAAATCGATTTCTGTAATATACAACGGCTGGTAATTCGGCCAAGTCGTATTCTTTATCAATACCATCGTCCGACGTTTTAACAAAACTGATACCTTTTTCTTCACATTCGTCGTCGATATTTTCCAATTCCGCCAAAATCTTTTGGCTCTTTTTGTCACCTTCTTTATCTGCGCATTTTAAACAAATATTGTTTTAATTCAACGAATATAAGCTCTCAATTAATAGTGTACTACGACCAAATTTAGGTAGACTGACACCTAAACCTAAATTTACTCGTGGAAATAAATTTACTTACAGAAAAATACAACCGCGTGTTCGGTTTCATTCAAAATTTTATCCAACATTTTTGCATTTACTTCCTCAATTTTACCAGGAATTTCCAAAGTGCTGTCTTCGTTCAGCCACGACAATACTTCGTCTTCATCTTCGAGGTCACCTGCAAATATTCGTCGCATTTGACGTCATTTAGTGCAATTCACATACAGAAAGTGAAAATTACTCGAATAACTTCAAGATGTAGGTACGTTTTGAAATTTTCAAGTAACTTTTTACTCACCGCTGTAATGCAACGGTTCTCTGTTGCGGAAAAACACAAGTGCGGGAAAACTTTTAATATTATATTCTTTGGCGATATTTTGATCTTCGGTGGTCACGAAGACGATTCCACTTTCATCTAATTCGTCGTCGATGTTTTCAAATCCGTCCAAAATTTTATCGCATTTTTCGCCTTCTTCGCATCTTCCACCTTTAAAAGAGAATAGACAATGGTTTTTAACGAAGCAGAAAAAATCCAGAATTCTCAGGAGACTCTGAACATATCCATCGCTAGACCTAAATCATTTTCGATAATTTTGGACCAAGCGAGACCCCTCTCTCCCTTAGGCAATGGAGTGGGCCAAAAAATCAAAATTTTCGATTTTTGAAAAGAAATCCCTCGCAAAAGTTATGGGCTGGAAAAACTAAGAAAATAGAACAGAAAAAATTCAAAATTGAATCACATCTTCCAACTACGCAAGAGTCTTCAGTTCTTCAAAAATTGCAAAAAATTGAAAACTTCGAACGTTTCGAAAAATTTTTCAATTCATTAAAATTAATTTTAGAGCTCGTTTAGTGACTTTCAAGACCAAAAAACATTTTTTTTTTGAAAAAATCAACGATTTAAAAATTTTTTTCATAGGTGAGGAAATTTCATGACATTAAAAAAGCTATAAAACGTATTTTTTCAAAAAAAAAATTGTGTTTTTTGATTTAGATAATTGCCAAATTGAAAATAAGCTCTAAAATTAATTTTAATAAATTTTCAATCTTTTTTTACAATTTTTACAAGTAATTTTTGAAAATATCGAATTTTAGGCAATTTTTGAAAAATTTACCACTCTTGCGCAATCCGAAAATATGAATCGATTTTGAAATTTTTTATTTTATTTTTCTCGTCTCTCCAGCCAACATATTTTGTGTGCGGTTTTATTTCAAAAAACGAAAATTTTGTTTTTTTTTTGGCTCACCCTACGAAATACAAATAATTAGGCATTATAAACTTATCTTCTACTTACTGAAATACACCAAAACGTATTCATGCTCTTCGACTAATCCTTTTAAAATTTCATCGGTTACTTCCTCAATAGTTGCCGTGGATTTTTGTTCCATCAGCCAACTGAGAACTTCTTCTTCGTTAATTAAATCACCTGACGTGAAAAACGATTAATTAGAGAATGTCTCATTGAAACGAGCATTTCTACTTGGTACCTACCTTCGTACAAAGCAGGGATTTTATTTTCGAAGTATACCAACGTAGGTAGATGATCAATTCCGTATTCTTTGGCTTCAGCATCATTATCAATTCTTACGATTACGATACCTTCTTTGTCCAACTCATCGTCAATATTTTCTAATTCGTTCAGAATTCGTATGTCTTGTTTATCGTCCTTGTCATCTGTAAAAAATGTAATACACATTTTTTCAATAATGAGAAAGTTTAGTACCTATGAGCAGAGGCGCACCCGAGGGGAGGCGCGAGCCCTCCGCCTTCGGCTGAAAAAAGAGATTTTTATAATAAAAATGTAAAAAAGTGGATTTTTTTGCCCGTCAAATAATATTTTTCGCAAAATTTCCATCATTTCATTTTGAACATTGATGATTTTTTCACTGATCTTTCCCTCAAAAATCATTGATTTCTGGATCAGTTCCCAATTTATCAGAAAAAATCAGTAATTTTGGCTGAAAAATCAGTGTAAAATGACTGATTTGAAATTTGATCCTTTTCCATTTTATTTCGAATTCACAGTCCTCCCTTAAGTTATGGATGCGCCTATGCCAATGAATTTTTTTTAGAGATTGTGGTTGTAATACGTACAAAATAGCACAGCCAAGTAAGGAACAGTCTCCACAAGTTTATCGACCATTTTATTGGTAACTTCGGGTATTTCGCTATGTCTTTTTTGATGAATAAGCCAGCTCAGCAGTTCTTCTTCCTTGAGTAAGTCTCCTATTCGACGACAACGACAACAAAAAATGAAATTCGCCTTCAGATTATCGCACCATTCCAAAATTGAACAACGGCGATGGTCTAAAAAGCTCGCTTACATTACGAGAAAGATCGGATACCTTCGTAAACGTGCGGAATTCTTTTTTCGAAAAATATCAACTGCGGCAGTGACGTCACTCCGTACTCTAGCGCTTCTTTTTGGTCATCGATTTTCACAAAAGCTATGTCATTTTGATCGCATTCGTCGTCGATGTTTTCCAATTCAGTGAGCACTTTTTGACTTTTCTTTTGATTTTTGTCATCTGTTGAGGATTCAGAATGTGATAGGGGTTCGATGAGTATAGATAGGTATAGGTATGTGGATTGAATTCAGTGGTACCCAATGTATTTGGTACTTACAAAATAAGGCAGCAACGTGAGGCATTCTTTCTATTAAAATATCCAACATTTCGTCGGTTACGTCTTCGATTTCGTCGCTTTGTAATTGATGTTCAATCCAAGCCAGGACCTTTTCTTCTTCTTCCAAATTTCCTGTGCAATAGCGTAATTTCACAATATTATTATGTATTGTGCTTGTATGTACATGTGCGGATCGTTTAAAAATTTGAAACTTCGCGAAATTCTATTCCTTAAAAGTTCAAGATTTATTTTTCCTCTCTCGGTTCTGTTCGGGTTTTCAAAAGAATAATCCTCGGATTCGAATATTGAAGGTCAAAATAAACATATTTAAGCCTCTAAAAAATAATCAATGTGAAAACCTTGAGTTTCATTCCTCTTTCTTCAGATTTATTCGAGTTTTTGAAGAAATTGATGCTTATTTTAAAACTCAATACAATGAATTTGAAAATGTTGAATTTTACCCTCCACTCTCTCCGCCTCCTCTGTTTTAGAGTAGGTACAAGTGGCCGAAGAAATGGAATCAGTATCATCAAAAACTTATTCTCATCAACTCAAAAAGTCAGCATCATAAAAAAACCATTCATCAAGTCTCTGAATTTTCACGACTTGAATTTTTACAATGGTCACTAAAAAATATCGAAAAAAGGAGCGGATGTCCAATTTTCTCGAATTTTTTTTCCAATGCACGCCCTTAATTTTAGTTTTTTGATGATAGAAAAAATTGATATACAGGGTCCTATAATTTACGTACCTTTGTACATGAGAGGTATTCCTTTTTCAAAGTACACCAGTGCGGGTAATTTTTCGATTCCGTATTCTTTTGCTTCGTCCGAGTTGTCAATTTTCACAAAAGTGACTCCGAGTTTGTCGCATTCGTCGTCAATGTTCTCCAACTCGTTCAACACTCGTAACGATTTTCTGTCGTTATCGTCGTCTAAGAAAAATATTTTGGATTTAAAAATGAGTAGGTAAGTCTAGATATACCGGATGGAATTTATTTAATTTTTCAACTTCCCCATTTTTTTGAATTAAAATGCTTTTATTTTTTTCAAAAATATTTTCTCTCAAAAATTCAAATTCTCAAATTTATGTGTATGGGGCAGGAAGGTAAGGGGTTCGAAAATTTTCAGAACATAACTCAAGATCATTTTTGTGGGTCAGAAATTTCTGAAAATTGAGTAAAAAAAATAAACAGTGGAAAAGTGATGATTTTTGAAAAAAAAAAAGTTTTATATCATTATAATCAGTTAGGTAAATGCATAAAGTACTCAAAGCTTGAGTTTTTATAGGAAATGCTTAAATATTAATTATTTTAAAATTTATTAATTAATTTATAAAAAAATATAATATTTTTTTATTTTATTTTAAATTAATTTAAAAAGATTTTATTTTTTAAATTTTACTTACAAAATAGTACGGCCAATGTTTTGCCATCTTTTATCAGTCGGTCAAGCATTTCGTCGGTGATATCTTCAATTTCGTCTTTTTCTAATTGGCTGACCAACCATTCCAGGATTTCTTCTTCGTTTTCCAAGTTGCCTGATGATCAAAGCACGATTTTAAAATTTCTAAATATCCGGCATTAGCTGATTAGACACACTGTTTCGATACTTTTACATGAATAGGTATATGAAAAGTAAATTAATAGGTATCTATTTGATTTTCTGAATTTTCTCTCTTTTTTTTTTTGTTAAAGGTTAATGGAAAAAATAAGAAATTGAAGAGATTTTTATTGCCTGGACATCATGTCCCAACATCTATCAACTTTACTTTTTTGAAAAAAGATGAAAGAAAAGAGGCAGGTAGTGAAGGGTTAAATTATTAAAGATGAAAAAGTCTAAAATTTCTGATTGCAAGCCATTTTTTCCAATTTTTTTGATGTGAGAATAAGTAAGGTCATTTTTTTCAACTCAGATAAAACTTTTGAAAAATGTCTGGCTAACATTTATTTTTTTGAACAGAAAATACGCGAGCTTGGATATTGAAACCACCCTTAGAGGTCAAAAATTAGTTTTTGATTTCTAAGGGTAGTTTCTACATCCAAGCTCGCATCAAGTTTTTCAGAATTTTGATGGACATGAGCCAAAAGGTGAAACTGTAAGTAATTGATAAGTTATACTTCATTTTTGGTTCCACTATAATTTCATTCGACTTTCGAGAAAATTTCAATTTGGGAAATTTTTTCCGAAGTATAGATTTACGAACACATTTTTCGTAAGTTTTTCAATTCGAGGGTAGAAAGAGAGGGCTGCTTTTTGGGCAATTTTGAAATAAGAAAAATTCTATAAAAATGATTTTAAAAAATCCAGAAAATAAGACTTTTCATTTTTAGGTCCAAAAAACCTTGATTTCAAAGTAAGCACATATCTGAGACCAAAATCACACCGCAAAAATATTCGATTTTCGAAAATTTTCAACTGACAATAATTTCAAATAAAATTAGTTAGATTATAAAATAGGACATTGCTTCCAAACAATATTACCGTCGTATAAATTCGGTATTCTTTTTTCGAAGTAAACGATGGCTGGTATGGTATCGATTCCAAATTCTTGCGCTACTTTTGTATCGTCTATTTTCACAAATTGAATTCCGTGTCTGTCACAGTCGTCGTCGATTTTCTCCAATTCGCCCAGCACTATTTGAGATTCTTCTTCGTCATTATCGTCTTTATGTTTACAAAATGAAAAAAAAAGAACATAAATCATTCCAAACCCTAAATAAAAAATTAAATCGCTTGGTACAGCTTGATTGGGGATGCTTTTTGAGCGGTAGGTCGCGGATTCGCGGTTCCGGGGACATGAAATAAGATTAGCATAGGGCATTGGGATAATAAATGAAATGATATTTACAAAAAAGAACGACTAAGTAATCCACCGACGATATAAGTGTTTCTAGTGTTTTGGCAGTTACTTCTTCGATGACGTCATCTTCGTCACCGGTCGATTTATTCTGCACTAACCATTCCAATACATCTTCTTCTTTGGTCAGTTCGTCTGCAATCGTAAAATGAAAATAAGTTCGAATTTCACGATACCAATGAGCACAAGGCACTACGCAATCCATCTCTGCCTATCTCAATCTCCTAAAACTTACTTTCGTATACGATTGGTATTTGATGTCGGTAATAAACCAATTTCGGTAGCTCGCCCAAATTATATTCTTCAGCAAGCGCATCGTCTGCTATTTTAACAAAACCTATTCCTAGTTGATCTGCTTCGTCGTCAATGTTTTCCAGCTCTTGCAGTACTTTGGCGCATTTCCGGCAGTTTTGTTTATCTAATTACAAATAATGACCAACCGTGATAGCTCATTTTTTTCGTCGTATATTACAATACCATACAAAAGGCCATAGCTGTAGCTTGGCAGCTGAACCGAATGGATTCGGATACCTTCGTTCACTTTAACACATCACAAATTTGCATAGGTCCACGTTTCGCGTACATTTTACATTAGGAACCTACCTAAATTACATACGTCAACATTTTTTCATTTTTAGCATTTTAAAATTTTTTTAAATATTGTAGCGTCTTCAATTGCTGGGATAAGCAAAATTTTATTTAAAAATTTTTCTGTAGACCCAAAAAGTTGCAGCATCAGGCAAAATTCTGAAGAGAAAAAGTAACTTTCAGTAATTTTTTTCAGCAAAAAGTAACCAAAAATTCAATTTTTCTGGAACATTTTTTCAACAGTTTTCTGGGAGGGGGAGGAAAAATTTTTTTCATACTTTCCTGCAAACATTTCGCAGAGAAATCAACTGTAACGACGTGAATAATTTCATTTATTAAATTTTAATTTCTCCGTCAAAACAACAAAAAATAAATTAACCTATTCCGGGAGGGGGGAGAGACAAAAATCAAAGAATGAAATTTTTTGAGAAGTGTGCTAAAAGGGTATAAAAACTTGGGATACCAGCGGTATTTTTTTAGGGGGTGAACAATTGCCCAAAATAAGAGGGCCGTTCAAAAAGTAAGGTAATTAGGCTGATTACAGAAAAGCTGAAAGAGCTAGAAAAAAAAGATGAAAGTCACAGAATTCTGCGTATTTTTCTCCACTAATCAACATGGTTGAGAAAAAATTCATTCATCGAATTTTTGAAAATTTTTGAAAAAAATTACCTATTTTTCTACCATTAAGCTACCTTTATTTTATGAATTTTTCAAGCTTTAATCATCAACAATTTTTATGTAGGTATTTATTTATACGTTCAGCAAGAACAAATGGATGGGAATTTCTCAAAAATCTGCGAAAATTTGAAAATTTGATTAATTTTTTGACAACCATGTTGATTATAAATGAGAAAAATACGCAAGATTTGATGTCGTGTACTCGTTTACCTTCTTTTTCTTCTAATTGTTTCGATTTTCTGCAAACAGTTTTGGTACCTATCATATTTTTCAAACTGCTGTTGTAGTTTTTACAATAGCAATGTTGTTCACTCTCGAGCAGTGTTGCCAGTATACTGGGAATTTGTCCCCAAAAGTGGGGAAATTGAAGGTTTTGTTTGAAGCAGTGGTGATTTACTGGTGATTTTGGTGTTTTTTCTATTTTTTTTTTTTTCAAATTTTCCTTTAAAATACGGAGTTTTATAATTTTTACAAAATTATGATGGAATATTTTAGGGAAATTTTGTTGTTTTTTTGGTTTTTTGCATCAACACTGCTTCACTTATTCGATGATTTCATTAATTTCCGTGAATTTTGAAAATCGATGACCCTTTTTTTGCTTGTCAAACTGTTTACCGGCAAATTCCCCTCGATCCGTCCCTCATAAGTCTTGAAAAAGAAATTGGTGATTTTGGTGATTTTTGGAAACTTTGAATTGGAGATTTTTGGAATTCTCATCTGGCAACACTGCTCTCGAGCAAAGCGAGGGCAAAGCTTTGAAAAAAAATTGATTTTTAATGCCCAAAAAAAATCATTTTCAAAAGTGTCTCGGTATAGCAATTTCTACTGAAATTTTGAATTTTTGCCTGAAAATATGAAGAAAAAGTCACTTTGACATGTAAAAAGTAGCCAAAGTAAGAAAAGTAACCAAAAGCGAAAAAAGCATCCAAGTTTTTTAGAAAGTAACCCGCTATGATGCCTGTCAGTACCTCTACCTACTCGAAATATTTACGGCAAACCGGTTAGGCAATTTTATTAACGCCGTACTGACGCATATAGAAGTTTGAAATAACGTTGCAGGGATGGAATCGACTTACGAATTCATTTTGGGATTCTGGCAACCTCTGATTACGAAATTTTTGAAAACAAATTTTTTCATTTTTTCTCATCAGAACACTCGATTATTTAACACTCTACTGATTTCAATACATCATATGACTGTGGGTACAATCTTACATAGAAGTAAGTACGTACGTATGTAATGTAGGTAAAGTATGATTCGTAAATATTAAGTAGCTAGGTTGGGATTAAATTATTCATCTACCAAAGAGCAAAGAAAGAAAAAGAAAGTAAATTACGCTGCTAGCAAATTAGGCGTTTACTTGTTCCGTACCATCTAGTGATTTTTTTTCATCATTTTTTTCCTGATTTTGAATTTTTTAAAAATTTTATCCAATAGAAAAAAACAATGAAAATCACCGATTAAATGATGGCAGGTGAATGTCTAATAGGCAGAAAAAATTTATTAGCTAAAAAAAAAATGAAAAAAAAAAAAAAAAACAGAAAACAAAATACTTGATAAATTAAGTGAAGAAAGGTAGGTATTTTATTCAGGCATGTAAGATCGTAAAAAATGTTTGTCCGCAAATAGGTAAATAGGTAGATACAGAGCAGAAGAAAAGTTTATCGTTAGAAAAATTAGATAGGTAATCAAAAATTAGATAGGTACGTAAAAAAGAACGAAAACCAAAGGGCAGGGTATTATTAAAAGAGGTTTTTATGTGGTTTGGAAGTTTGGAGAAATGTTAAGGAGGTCGCAGGTCAGAAAACTGCATCATGAAATATGATACAGTTTTACTTACTTACTAGGAGACTTCGTAGCACAGCTATCTTGCTCCGGACCTATAGATAATAATTACCTATATCAATTTGGAAATTCAATACGTAGGTGTAATTGTTAGACCGCAGTTTTTTTTTCGGTTTTTTTTTTTTTCATTCAAAAATGATTTTTGGCACTTTGCAGTATAACCGTACTCAGGTCTTAAACCTCAAAGTCGAAGAATTTTGGAAACGTAAAATTTCATTTTTGAAAATGTAGAGTACCTATTTTCGAAAATATTTCAAGAAGGTGGGTAATTCGTGACAAAAAAGAAGTACGAATTGAAAGAATTTTTGTATTTCTACCTGGTCAATTTACCCCTCATTCTCCTTTGATGAACTTGATCTAAAATACTTGGGAGAAAAGTAATAATTTATTTCGAGTTGATTTTTTTCGTGATATTTCCTGTAAAACATGTTTCTATCAGGAAAACGTTTAATTCTTATAATGACAAAAGACAACACCAATTTTAATTGAAAAAATGAAATGAAACGATTGACTGCAATCATTTTGAAAATTTCAACGAATGTAACTTTCAGGCCTTCGCAGAGAGGAAAGATAGAAGGGTTTCCTCGGGTCTGAGGTTTTTTGGAGGCGGGGGAGGAAGCGTAGAGGCCCGCCAGGGCCCTTAAAATTAAGAAAACATCTTTCAGTTATTTAAAAATTATCAAAATTGCAATATTGTTAAAAAATTCAAAAGATTTTGAATTTCATTGGAATTCAAAAAAAAAAAAAAAAAATATTGAAAATACCTACTCCCTGCATTTTTGGTACTACTATAATTTATTACCAATGTATTTTTCAAAATTTTGAAATTTTCGGGCCCTTCTCTCTCTTTGAGGAGCTTTATTTCGGTATTGAGGTCAAATGAGTACCGGAATAAAAATCAGTGCCCCTCAAACCCTACATTTCGATACCAATATCATCCCTATTCCGTTCATTTTGAAATTCGAAATTTTTCATCCCCTCACTCGAAGGCAAGTATTTCAAAAATACTTGAAAAATGGTATGTAAGTAAATTACATACTTTGAGGTATAATTCTACAAGGCATCTTTTTCCATACCGCCAGGCACTTTTTAAAAAAAAAAAATCAGGACAGTCTCATTTTCAAGAAATGGCGAACTGTCTTGCTGACTAATGAATTCCATATCAATCTTTCAGGATGGATTAGATTTGTAAATTGAAGAGAAAGAACTCTCTCAGTTTTAATCAGTGGAAATTCATTGATGAATAGTCAGAATCGCAGCACAGAAAAAATCAGAAAAATTCTTTGCGCCAATAAATTTAGAGGGTCCTATCAGGTAAAATATGACACCTTGGATAGAACATCTGGGGCCTGGGGCTACCATACTACACTACACTTGTTTAATGTTTGGCAATTACTATCACTACAGAACTATTCGAAGAGTACTCAACAACTCAGTACTGACTGATCTACTCTATCTACTCCTTTTTTATCATTTATTTACTTACAAAATAGAACAGCCACGAAATCCGTATCATCGATGATTTTTTGCAAAATTTTCGAATTTACTTCTTCGATTCTGTCAGGCAAATCCAAAGCTTCCAAGCTGGTCAAGAAATTCAGTACATTTTCTTCATCCATTAGATCCCCTAAAAAGGAATTTTGAATTGATTCGCTGCATATTATAGTCGTAAGCTGGTAATTTCGTAACGCAGCATCTTGAACGCAGACACTGCGAGTAGATTGATGTTCCGGATTGGGCAGGATTTAAATCCGTCTTGATTTAAAATCCAAAAAACCTCAAAATCCGGATTTTGGATGCAAAATTCTAATTTTTTCCAAATCCTCTATTTCAAAATCCAAAATTTTTTATATTCTGTGCTCGGAATGGAAGATTAGTATTCTGGTTCCGGTTGAGCGTTTTTTTAAAATTTTTTTTCATTTTTTTCCATCATCTTTTGGATTTTAGATTGTAGATTTCGGATTTTAAATCCACTGTCTAAAAAAATTTTGGATTCTGAATTTGAAATCAATTTTAGCAGAGAATTTTGGATTTGAAATCCTTTTGTTCCGGATTTTGCCCATCCCCGCACCAGTTCACGGTTCGTAGACCACTCGAGATCGCGTTAAATTTTAAGCCATCACCACAATCACGCATCTGACAGCTAACAAATTCAGATATTGGTAGTAGGATGACGTTGCTGTCTCTAGGTGATAGGTGTAGCTCTAGGACACCAATCACCTACTTAAATACTTAAATCTAAATGTATCCTAAGATTGTGTTAATTACTTAATGAGAACCTTCGTAAATGATCGGCTCCTTTTCCCGGAAATATGTGAGTGCTGGGAAATTCTTGATGCCATAATGTTTAGCCAGTCTTTTATCGTTTATTTTCACAAAATCCACTCCAAAGCTGTCCGTATCGTCGTCGATATTTTCTAATTCTTCTAAAACTTTATCGCAAGTGTGACAACTTCTCGTATCTGCGTAAAATTGATTTATTTTAGTTTTTTCTCGACCATTCGGTGAATGACCGCGAAATTTAGGCTAAATAGGTAGGTAGGTACCAGATGTAGCTGGTCGTTAGTCTTGGGTCATCAAATTGTGATGGTTGGCTTTGATAGGTATGTTAATACGTAATTATGCAGTTATATTTCGGTAAAAATAAATAAAGTTGAACTATAGATTAATATTTTTTCGTGTTTTTTTTTTTACATTCCTTTTTATTATTTGGCATGATGTACTGAGAGTTGAGAGGTTTCAAGACGAAGTTTTATTTTTTTACTTGAATTTTTTAATACGTAACATGGTGGATATCTTTGATTTGAAATCCCACCATACAAATTTGTCAACTCTTCAAAACTACTCTGTCATTCATAAATCAACGAAAATGATCGAAAATCACCGAGTAACAGTCAGAATTACAGCCAGGAGAAAATCAGGGAAAAATTTTCACTGAAAACAAATCAGTAAGAAAAATCACAGGAAAATTAGTAAAAGTTCACCGAAAAATCAATGACATTTGTGAATTCAGCTGAAAAATTAGTAAAAATCTTTGCAAAATCGATGAATATCTTTGAAAAATCAGTGAATTTCACAGATTTTTCCTGTGCTGCAATTCTGACTGTTCATCAGTGACTTTTTACTGATTCAGAATGAGAGAGTACTGATATTGAAATTATTGATTTTTTATGTCATGTCGTTTCATTTTCGAAAAAAGAAGTATTTAATTCTTTCTTTTTTACTGTATGGGTTCTCAAAATGAAAAAAATTGACTCAACCATGAAAACAGTAGATAATTTTGTCTGAAAATCAATGAAAAATCATTGGTTTTCACTTTTCACTTACGAGAAAATTCATTTCACTGATTTGAACTGGTGAATTTTATTCATACAAGTTGAAGGAAAAAATTGATTGTTTATTCCAAAAAAATTTCGCAATTTCGCAATTTTTCTTTGCTCAAAACCCCTCGTATTTTCTGAGAATGTTAGTTTTTTCCACTGATTCGAATGGATAAATTTTACGAATTCAGATTTAAAGAGGATACTGAATGTTTGTTCCAAAAAATGTGAACAATTTTTCCTTTCTTTTTTTTTTGGCTCAAATCTGCTTATGGATTATCAGCCTACTGAAAATACCCAGACTATACAACAGCAACTAAAATAATAGGTTATTTAATATTTCGGTTGAAATTCGACCTTCTCACATTTTTTCCCAATTTTCATCCCTTCCTTTGAATTATTTCTGGGTGCACTTTTGCTCGGTTACGTAAAATTTTCCAAACTAAAGTCAGTGGCGTAGCCAAGGGGGGGGGGGCGAAGGGGGCGATTGCCCCCCCCATGGCCGGCCATGGTCTTTAAAAAATATGGTATAATGGGAGAAAAGTGTCAAAAATTGGGGAAAATGGTCTATTTTAGACATCAAAAATTCAATTTTTTCAAAGCTTCGCCCTCGCTTCGCTCGGGCTTTGAACATAATTATCAATCGATCTCAATTTTAATGAACGTTCTGAGAGAAGCCTGCGAAAAAAGGCTTATTTTTGTACCTCTAATCTAAGTCCTGTGTCCATTTTACATCGTTGTGCTAGTCTTTTTATTACACACCCCCTACCTCAGACTCGGTTATACGTACACTACGAAAAAATATTTGCTATGTTTCAAAACGACCACAAAAAATTTGACATAATTTGTTCTTGCCCCCCCCCTTGACGAAATCCTGGCTACGCCACTGACTAAAGTAAATTTTCCCAATAATACCTACATAACCTGACAAATTTTCTATAGGTACCATTTGAAAAATTTTGCAATACATGTAAATAGAAAAATTCACCGAAAATATCTGTTAATATTGCATTTTTGACCTTATCAGTTCCTAAGTTACCGGATTTTAGAGTCAAATTCATTCATATTTTTTTTTCTTTTTTAATGCAAGTAATTTTTCGTTCCGAAAATCAGAATTTTTTCGTGAATTACCTCCACATAAAATCCCTGACCAAGGTGTACGAACGCATCTACAGTCTACGTAAGCTACATACGTAAAGTACCCATGTATAGTTGTTGTCGTCGTCGCCGCCGTCGTATGTTTTTTCTGACGTGAAAACAGTTTTGAAACGAACGATAAAAATAACTTAGTTTATTCGTAGTCGTGTACATCGAAGCTGTATATGTGCAGATCTGATGTCTTCGCATCGTCTCATATTCGAGTCTACTAACCTCAATAATCTGGCACACAAACGTAACTCGCTATACTCGCAACAGTGTTCTTCCCATTAGCCTAAAATCTACTCGTAACATTACGATCGAGTAAAAACTGCCGTTATGCCAACAGTTTTAAAAGCTTGGCTTATTTAACCGTCGCACACCGCGGTGGCCCTCCCAACCCCTCCATTGTTTTGACCGCAGGTGCCTTAAACTGTCTTATGTTTCGGATTTTTCCAGCTATTTGAAGTTCATTTTTCGTTCTTTTTTTTCAGCTGCTTAAAGTCAATTTTTCTTCGTTTACTAATTTTCCGGTCTTTTTTCATTTCTTCTTTTCAAATTTTTTTTCTGAATTCGTAATTTTCAATCACTTTTTTTTAAAATTAAAAATTGAAAATTTCAAGTAGAAAAATATGGATTTGAGGTTGAAATTGCAAATTTTGGAAAATTGTGCTTTAATTGATCAAATAAGTCATCAATATGAGTAATCTGCGATTAGAGGTGCTGATCACTTTTATGGACTTTTCTCCAGCGCTGGAAAATTCCAAAATATTTTTAGGACTCCAAAGCATCTGAAAATCACTACCAATCAATTCAATAGGACGAAAATCGAATTTACATCAATTTCAGATTTTTTTTTCGTTGATCATATCAAATTTTGCTGTTTTGTAAGGCGAAGAGAGCTGATTCTGAAAATTTAAAAAAATTCGCCAAAATTTAAAAAATGAACTTCGGCCTCTGAAATTTTGGATATGGGTTCTTCTAAGATGTACTTTGGATTTATTTTCAATTCGACTCAAAATTTTAGTTCGAGTCGGGATTCCTCCCTCGTTAAGTGCATGCTACGTGGAACATAGACGTTCGTTGCTCGTTGCTCAGCGACTCGAGCTTTTTGTTAAAAATATCCGTGTGCGTTGGTAGCGCGCGTAATTTAATTTTAATTCGAAACGTTAGCATTAGCTTAAAACACTAACGTGCGACAAACTTGAACTTGACTCACTAACTAAGTATAGTATGTCCATCCGTTCACGAAGTGTAAATGTGGGTACTTTTGGTACTTACTACTTAGCTATTTACCAAGTCTACGTACATACCGCATCACATTGCTACATTACAGTTTCATACGAGTCAGATTAAGGATATGAGCACATGCATTACCATTGGGTGACTAGCTGACTACATTCACAATTTTTCAGGAATCAGTTTCCTCTTCTTTTCCAATTTTTCTAAACATTTTATTTTTTCAAGTTTTCTAGACCTTTTGCATAATGATACCTATTCGTGAAATATGGAGAAGGGCTAAATTTTCGCAAAGAATTATAAGGTAAAAATTTTTCAAAATGTTATTATAAAATCAGCGAAGAAACTCTTTACTAATGATTAATCTTGCTTTCGAATTTTGAAAAAATTAGTTTTCTGACACTTTCCTAATTTTTTCAAGTTTTTAATATTGTCTAGACTGATTTTTTCCGATTTTTCAGACTTTAGACCTTTTTTATCTCGATTTTGAGCTGATTTGACAAAAATGAAAAAATTCTCGAATTCGTGATCTGTAACTTTTTAAACAATCCTTCTTGCAAAGAACAAAAGTTCAATGATTCAAGAAAGTAAGAAATCTCAAATTCCACATTTCTGTTCAAGAATGATAGGATAAGTTAATTTTTGAAAAGTGTAATGTTTTCGAATCCCTATTTTTCGGTGTTGCTTTGAAATGATTTTTAAAGCTCGTTGACATTTTAATGAAAAGTTTGAAAGTTTATCATTTTTTTTTCAAAATAATGAATAAAGAATAATTGAAATCTAATGTTTCAAGTTTAAGAGAAAATTTGTTAAGAAAATAACATGTGTAGTGCTTTCAAAAAAATTAATAAGTACTCTCTCAAGTTGCATCAGTCGAAATTGATTGATCAAAATCGACAAAATTCAGTCACTGAAAAGAATCAGTGAAAAAATTTCTGATTTCAATCAGTCAACTAATTTTTACTGATTCAATAATCAAAATTCACTATTTGAATCAGAAAATTTTCGCTGATTGAGGCTGATTAACGGGGGAATCATTGAAATTTGACTGATTATCAGTGACTTGATTTTCTCTATTTCATCAGTCAATTTAGGCAAATTGGACTGATTCAAATTGAGAGAGTAAAAAAGTGAGAAAAAAATTACAAAAAGTATTTTAAAATGTACAAAAAAAAAAGAAAACTGAGAAAATGAAGTCTATTGATATATGTATAAGAAAAAATAAATAAAAATTCTATGAAATAGGTATGCAAAACTTCTTCTTCGCCCTAATTCGATTTTAATTCACAATATTGGCAAAACTGTTTCGTAACATGATGTAAAAATGCCTAAGATATATTGAAAATAAAATAAAATCAGGGTGTAGTATTTGAATTTTGAATTATTACTTTCTCAAGGTACCCTGGCTTTCCGCATCCTTCCCTCTTTCCCCAACATCTTGAAGTAACCAAAAGATTTGGGTTCTGAATCTACATACTTCTCGTAGGTGAATTTTTTTAGTAATTTCCCAAGTTCATTTCAAGTCAATGTTTGAATTTCCTCATCTTTTGTTTAAGACAGGTAATGCTAATAACCCTCATGTTCGAATCTCACAAATGTTTACACATGATATTTACGAAACATGGGAAGGGGGTGTTTTGTCACGTGATAATGGTCAAGGAAATCCAAACGCCTTCCCCCACCAAAAAATTGAAAATTGATGAATTTTCGAAGTTTCTGGCCCTCAATGAATCATCAAACTAAAAAGTATGACTTCAGTAGAATTTCTTTTCTATTTCAGTTCCCCAGCATGATAGTTTTTTTTTTTTTTTCAATGAATAATAGGTACGCAAATCATTTTGAAAAACAACGACATCATTACCAATTTTTTTTGAATTTTTTCTATTTTTTGAGCAATAAAGAACTGAAAATAACGTGTAGTTTGGAAACAATTGACCAAAACGAAGCTTCATATCAAGCATAGAAATTGAAAATCGTTTTCTGACCAGGGATAAAAACTTTCTTTAAAATTAATTTTCGTGTACCAGTAGGTAGCTATTTCTTAAATTTTTCAGATGAGTTTTTTCAAAATTTCCAGACCTCTCGATATTAGGATGAATATAGTAGGTCAACCCATAATTTCAAGTGAAGCAAAATCCAATGCTTGAAAAATCAGATTCTGGAAACAAAATAATCCATTTTTCTTTCTAATTCTTCATTTAAATTTCAAAGAAACAGGCTGGATAATTTTCTGAATAAATATTTTTGAAAATCATTTGTCTGGCCAGCGTCAAACAGAGGTAACGTTTTATGAAAAATATGTATGAAACCAAATTATGGGCAATGGGATATTTTTTTCAAATTTTAATAGAAATTTGTTTGGTCTTTAGTACCTGAACAAAAGAAAAATGGAAAGAATAACTAATTTTTGACCAAAAGTACTTATTACTTTTGTACAATAACTCGTAGGCATGTCTTGAAATCTTTTATTATTTTTTTGAAAAATTCATTAGGTAGTAACGAAAAGAATATTCAAATAAGTATAATTTTTTGGCTTTAACGTGATTAAATGAAAAAAAAAAGTTATCTATCTAAAAAAATCGAGACAAAATGAGCAGAAAAACATATCTGATGATTAATTCTTCAAAAATTCCAATGAAAATTTCTAAATTCTCTGATTTTTCTCTGCCATTTCTAGGTTTTTAAAGGTCATGTAGAACTTTCAATTATTAATTCTATAAGTAGTTATAACGAGATAAAAAGTTCAATTCAGCTCAGCTCAGTTCAATCAAATTCAGTTCAGTTCAATACCCACATACTGGTGTTGGTCCAAAGTTGAAAGTCCTTCAAGTTCAAATACGTTCGTAAATAAGTAGAGGGGGGGGGGTCTTGAAAGTAGAAGTTGGACGTGGAGGATTATATCCACTCTCTCATTTATTAATTAGTGAAAATTATCGAAAATCACTGGAATAGTCAGTATTGCAGCATAATAAATCGGTGGAAAAATTTCACTGAAAGCAAACAGTAAAAAAATTGGTTGGAAAATCAGGGGAAATTCACGAAAAATCAGTAAAATGTCTAAAATTCTTTGGAATCTCATCGGAAATTTGGTGAAAATGAAAGATTTTGTTTATTTACCCGGTGCTCTATTTTTGACTTTTATTTGGTGATTTTTCATGAATTTAAATGAGAGGGTGGATAGGTGGCGATTGATTATCAAATCACAGAAGTATAGGTAGAGGATCATGGGGCATGATGCACCAAGGAGCAGGATGGAACAATAGTCCACAGCTGTCCTATGATGTTTTTGAAAAAAAATTAATGATATGGTGGGTTACTTAATTGATTATCACTTGGAACGAGACAGAAAAAATGTGCAGATCTGACGAAAATTGTCTGTCTGTAAAATATTATCAATAATGTAATTTTGTGTCATTTACGAAAAATTTTCAAAAAATCTTAAATCCAGGTAATTTTTTTTGATAAACTGCATTCAAATCTCTACCCAATGGTGTTTTTGATCAATACTTTCTCTCAATTTTTTTTCGTACAATAAATTGAAAAAAAAACATGATGTCGGTGGAGCAAGTGACAAACATTGTTTTCAAATACGAATTTTTTTTAAAAGTCACATACGGTACTAAACATGTTTTAATTGGTAATTTTGCGATTTTTTTTTCAGAATATCACATTTTTGTTTCAATTGTCAGATAAAATATCAAGCATTTTCAAATAAAAAAAAAATCGAAAAATTAAGTAATACAGTAAAAATTTGATTAAGTATGGAGGTTTCAGAACTCTCTTTCCAAAAATTATACTTCTACATGCCTATATAAATCAACGATAAGCACTAGTAAATTTGACAAAAAACTTCGTGATTTTTCACAATTTCTTCATTGTTTGCAATAGGCTCCAATTCCCCATGGCATTTGGCATTTTGCATTTTACCCTAACCATGAGGCAATATGCGAAAAAATTTCAAGATTCAAAAAATTCAGCAATGTTGAGGCAAAGCAACAAAAGGGAAGAGAGGTTCATCGAAATGAAAGGAAAATTTTCGAACTCCTATTTTTTGCAGAAATTGGACGATTTGGTGAATTTGACAGATTTAATCCAGGGTGTTGCATCATACCCCAGATACGTTTGAAAAATTCGGCGGTAACTTACACCAAAATACAGCTACGTAGTCTTTTTCGTTCAGTACTTTTTCCAATTGTTTAGCGGTTACATCTTCAATAACCGGTTCGGAAATTTTAGCAGATGACGGATTCGATTTGGAATCAGCAGCTCCTGCTTTCGCCGCCGGCCCAGATCCGTCTTTTTTGGCGGCTGCCGCAAAATCGAACGCTGTGCTCAAAGCTAACAGGATGATGAGAGTTCGAAGCACGCAGAATAACATGGTTCGACTTCTCCAGCATAACGATACGGACATGGATTCTGGTAAATTGGAAAGCCACTAAAGGCCACTTAACACCACCGAATCAACGCACACGTACTTGTACGCCGACACCAACACACACACACACAGACACACGCGAGCGAAATACGAGCGCCAATTTCGAAACAGTCGCGCCGCGTACGCGTACGAAATTCGATACGAAAATTTTCACATTCGCCGAATAAAAATACGGATCTGGTATCGGGAACCTGTCCGTCTGTCTCAGTCAGCTTACCTGCCTATTTGCCTGACTGACTGCCTTCTTGCCCGCTCGGTTTTTTCGTTTTTTTTCGCCAGTTCGCTCGTTCGATTAAAGTTCTGTACGCGCCTCAGATAGAGATTGTCTAGGCGAAGGCGAAGGGAAAATTCTAAAAATACTCACACTGGTCCCTTTGCCCGCCACGATGAAGCTGTGCCGCAGATTTCGCTGCGAATATCTCGATTCGCTAGGGCTAACGCCTCCTCGTTTCTTAAGATGGACGTCGCGACGATCGTTGCTTGCGTTAGGTGTACGTAAGATTAAGTACACGTATGTATGGCATTTATGTTTAAAAAATTGTGAGCGACGAGGCGTCGTAGCGCAGGAGGTATCATATACCCTTACATTTTATGCGCTTGCGTATATTTTGCGTGGAAACCACATGTACATCGAGAAGAAAGATATCCCTTTGAAAAATACCTGCCTAGACCGACACTTTTGATGACATCTTCGTGAGCGAACCCAGAAATTATGCGAAAGAGGGGCAGAGAAATCGAGAAAAAATGAGAGGATGGTCAAAATTTAATGTAAAATCGAGTAATTATATTGTAATTTCAGTAGTGTAAATAGTCGAGATATTTTCAGTAAGTGCAGCATTCAGCAGAAAAATTTGAAAAATTGGAGAATTTTCAGGATTAAAAATCAATACGGAATAGGTCAGATTTGATCAATGTGCACCCAGAAATTTTCCAAGAAAGGGGAGGGCTAAATTTGAAACAAATTAAGTCCCAAAAATCTGATTTCTCTTCTGTTTTGAAAGCATAAGCGCATCCAGAAAATATTTATTAAAAAGAGGGGCTGAGAATTCGAGAAACAAGTAAGAGATAGAGTCAAATTTCAATAATAAAAAAAATAGTTACTAACTTGTTATTTCAGGGGTGCTGACCTACCTTGGTCAGGATATATTCAGGGTGCTTAAAATGCAGAAACAATATTTGAGCAAAGCAGAATTGAAAAATTGACGAATTTTATGAATGAGCAAATGATACACTACTAAATCTGAGTTGGTAAAATTTGTTTGGTTAGATCAGTGAAAAAAATTTCAATTGAGAATCAGACAAATTATTGATTTTTTCTGGAAATTTGGAAATTG